>PVIR01040162.1:0-13503 GCA_004026965.1 Petromus typicus | reverse complement strand
ATGCAAAAGAATGACCTCAAATCATAGTCTGATTTCTGACTATGTTAAGACTAGAGAGAAAGGGGTCTTCAGGTGGGAAAGCAGAAGAGAGGCCTCATTAGGTCTCCCAGCTAATCCTGACTAGAAGGAGTTAGAACTAAACTCTACTAAAAAATTTTCCTGAGAAGCAAGTCAAAGACAGGCTTGATAAAGAGAAAAAAGACAAAGAAAGGTGTCAAAGGCTTGGGACTTGCACCGAGAGGCCGGAAGGAGAGCTGGTGGGCAGGCCACAGAGGGAAATCTACGTACACAAACATAAGCCCTCGCTACCTTCAGTCAGAGACAGGGAGAACACGAGGCTGGCGAACTTTAAGGCAGTGTGCCCTCACAACTAAACTAATGTGCACACTTACATACACGTGTGTTCTCTCTAGATTCACTCTATGGTTGTTATGGAGTGCAATAGATATCCACACGCCCCTACTAACCACAAACAAGGCACCTCCTTGACCCCTTGCCACCCACCCCAAACATAAAGCCTTAAAAGGTAAACCAAGGACACGTAAACAAACAGGAAGAGGCGCCACATAGGCCACCGGAAGTGCTTAAGCCAGGCAGAGGTGCCAGTCATGGTAAGTTCTGGGCGTGGAGGCCAGTCACCCCTGGGAAAAGCAGCTGGAACAAAGGCCCCCCCCCCCCGTCTTCCTGGAGCTCCCTGCCCTGACTTTTCCTTGTTGGGTAGCTCTCTGTTTTCTCCTCTTCTCTCCTTTCCTTTTCCTCTTTCCAAGTGTCCGTCTCACATTCTGTTGGGCCGGAGCAGTCCTCCTCGTCCCCCGGATGCAGCAAGCAGAGCCAGACCTCGGGAAAGCAGGCGGAAGGTCGTGAAGTACACAGGTCTCGTAACGAGGGAGGACGTGAATAGACAGAATCTCCACGAGCAGACTCCATGCATTTCCTGCCAGATCCTAGCAGAAAGGGAGCAGCTGATCCTCAAACTCCTGTGAGAATCCAAGCAGCCCAGGAAGCCAAGACGACCAGCTTCCCAGTTCCAAAACTCACCACAAGATGCAGTAATCCAGACTAAAAGTGGCTGATCTGCCCACTGGGCTGTAGGGGTCTATTTCAGGTCCATGCATGGGTTCTATGCGGAAGTAACAACCCAACAAATTGACGTCGTTGACGTGTTAGCATTTGGGCAGCACAATACTCATGCCAAATGCTGCATTTGTTGTTTTAGTCTCTTTGGCAACCACTTGTCTCGGCATGGACATCAGGGCCCACAGAGGACTCTGCAGGTCTGCTAGCCTTTGTCACTTGGCCCTCGGCGAGTTCTAGGAGCTGGAGATGGCCTCCTGCACACACTTCCGGTTCTGCTCCTTGTGGGAGGCTGGCTGGCCTGTGTGCATCTTCTTACCGGGTGCCTCTGGCTGGTCTCAGCTCAGCTCCGGCATCTTCAGCTCCGGCACATCTTCGACTTTGGAGTTACAGCTGGGAATTGTGCTCGTACGTACCCGCAGCTCCATTTGCTTGTGTGGTAGGAGCTGCGGAACAGAGCCTCCCCACCCTGTCACCCCCTCCAACCCCAAACTCTTAATGAAGGCTTCAGAGTCTGTGGCTAATAAATTTGATTTCTGAGCCTTGACAGCAGCAATTAAGCTCTGGCCACTCTATTTGCATATGTTCCCCAGGAAGGACACCTGGGACCACCCCTCTGGAACCCCTCGGATGTGATGGATGCCCCACCTGTCCTGTGCATGGGAGTTGGTTCTGGGCCCCCCACCTGCAAGCGCAGTCCCTGTGCCGACCTCATAAACGGTGATGGATGGTGGCTGCCTGACTCCAGCCTACGGCAGCCTGGCACCCTGCAAAGCGGTGGGAGGGGGCACCGGAAGGCCCAGCCCAAGCCTCAGTGCAGGCTCAGCCAAGCAGACCCACTTGTTAGCAACCAATTTCACCTCCTGGCTTCTCGGTGTGTTGGGAGAGCGCTGCCCCTTAGGCTTAGAAAGATCTTAGTGTTCTCCTATTGGATGGTTCGATGCCCACAATTATTATGGGTTGGATTTTTTGCAAAGTTTTTAGAGGAAAAAAATAATTCCTCCCCATTAGAACGAATTATCCCACTTTTTATTCTCATGGCAAATATTTAATAAATGAAGCAATTTAGAAGCCATTCCAGACATTATTGATGATGCAGGGCCACAACTCACCCCCGCTGTGCCATCACTGGTCCACCCGGCGCAGAATCCAGCCCAGCCCAGCCTCGGGCCCAATCAAGTGCCAGGTCTCAAGGACAAGGAGCTGTTCCTGGCTGCAAAGGGATCAAAATTCCGCCTCAACGTTTCTGAGCGGCAGATACCCCTGTCCGGGCCCCCAAGCCTCCCTTTGTCACAGATCCCCTTCGGCCTCTGCCTCCCGGACACATTCTTCTTCAGACGGCATCCTTCCTCCCCTGGACGTGGGTTTGCTGCTCTGTGTGTGAAAGCGGCAGGTAAAAGTGGGCCTGAGTGGGCGCCACGTTGTAATGGGCACAAGAGCTACTGGCACCTTGGAGCGCTCAGGCCCTTTAACCAGGGTCTCTGTGCCAGGGGCTGGGGTTCTGTGGGGCAGCCATGGGCTGTCCCGAGGACGTCTCACTAATACGGCTCACAGGGCCTCCAGGCCATGGAAGGCCTGGCTGGCTGTTGCCAGGCAGGGTGGGCACGGTTGCTGGGTTCCTTTGGTTTCTAGGACACCTCCTTCGGGAGGCCATGGGCTCAGTTCCTGCCTCTGTTGGCCCAGCTGTGCCCACAGACCTGGCTGCTCCACATGCTCAGAGTGGAGGATGCGTGGAGTGTCTGCCTTGGCGAGGGTCCGACTGTGGCCGGCGGCAAGTGAGGTCTGCGAGGGCCGGGCACTGTCCTCTAGGCCGCAGTTCCCGGCTGGGCTCAGACCACAGCTCAGGTGCCCAAGTGCCGCAGGATGGAAAGGGCCTGACTGGGCAGCACGGGGGAGCTCCGGAGGGAGGGCACATCCTGTTTCCTTGCGTGATTTCTCAAGCCTTCACGCTGGAAGCTGAGCCCTGAGTTCACAGTTAACGGTACGGTCTGGCAGTTGTTAGGAATTTCGTCCACCTAAGGGAGTATGTGTGGATTCTAGGCAGAAAGTTCCTCTGTTTTTCTTTAAATTCAGTTTCCTGATTAAATCACTGCAGGAGCCACACTGAGGTCCGAGATGAGCGTGTCGAGGGGCACCTTGGGTGCTGCAGAGGGAGGTGCCACCTGTCTGACCTTTGCGGGGCTCCGGTTTTGCGCTCAGAGCAAAGCCACTGTGCTGTGTCACGAGTCACTCTGGCAACAGCAGCAGGTGGGGCAGTCGGAGTCCTGTTTCCGCCACCTCAGGGTCACACCACCTCGGTTTACCTGGGGGACGGGGGACGGGGCACCTGGTCCCCAAGGCTTCTCCTTCCTTGAACAAACCCCCAGATGGCGCCTCCTGGTGGGCTCAGCATGGCAGTGTCAGGGGGTCTTTTCTGAAAGTGCAGCGACTGTAGCACTGGAGAAGCAAAAATGAGAGGTGGGTGAGGGTTTGGAAGGCCAAAAGCAAACGCCAACGAAATGTGCACCTCGCCATGCTGCCCGGGGGACCGTTGTCCTCTCTGGGCTGCCGCTGAGTGAGGACTCAGGTGGCTCAGGCGTGTGGCCTCGGACACGGCAGCCGGAGGCACACGCAGTGTTCACCCACGGGCCGAGTTTTTACCCTCAAAACACGGTGAATTTTAAATCCCGCTCTTTCCGTGTGTCTCCGCGTTTTTGTTTTTTAACTCCTTGCTCTTTTGCGTGTTCCTTGAAGCTGAGATGTTTTCCAGAGCTGGCTGCCGTCCAGGATAAGGATCCGCAGTGTTGCACGGGAAGGAAGCGTGAGGAGGGGGCGGAGTTCCTGGGAGCGGATCTGGATCGGACCGCACAGCCCTGGGCCTGTGGATGGGCGGCCTTGGGGAAGCTCTGCTCCCCTGACACCATCCGCCGGAAGAATGTCTCCCTCTCAAGGAAGTGGGTCTCCTCCTGGCCGGCACTGCTGGTGGAATGCGGTCCTCCTTCCCCGGGAGGGAGGCTGCCTTCAGGCTGAACCTGAGACTGGTTCCCAGCAGGAGACACAGGGAGTCTGTGCAGCTGGGCCCCCCCAGGTCACTGTCACCCGGCCAGACTCAGGAGGTGTGAGCGCAGATTCCTGTTCCAGGCCAGTCTCAGAAGACTGGTCCAGAGCAGAAGGCACTGAGAAGTGTGCGGGAGGGTTTTCTGGCACGGGAAAATCACTTTTTTAATTTTCACACTTCAATCATTTTCATTTTTTGAACATTATCATGAGGAGCAGAGCTGGATAATTCCTCAGTGTTGCAGGATTTCCTTTCAAATACAGTACCTAAGGAAAAACGTGGCCCTTGTTAGAAAACGTGTCTGCAGAGGAAGGGAAGGTGCAGCGGGACGGCCACGGTAGGTGCTGTGGCCCTGGGGGACGCACTGAGATGTGCGAGCCGGGACAGGTGTCCCTGGGGACTAATTGTGCTGACCTTCTGTGCAGGCTTACCAGACAGAGTCCAATTAGATACCGAAGATTCGCACCAAAAATGTCTGTTTTTGTTTTATGATAACTGAACTCAGACTCTCGTTTCTGACAGCAATTAGACAGCAGATTTGCCGATTCTGAGAAGGTCCTATTAGTGACAATGAGCCTGAGCCCTCAGCCCCCAAGGCGATGCAGCCTTCCTTTTAATTACTGTCTCGGGCACGTGGGAGCTGCAGAAATGTTTTCCATGACGCAGTAACAGGAGCCACAGGGCGGTGCCCTGCCGTGGCGCTTGCCAAATGGAAGAGGAACTTGTGTGCCAGTCTGCAGGAGTGTTTTCATATTTGATGACCAGTTTTGAGCTGCGCTGTCTCCGGTGATGCCAACTAGAATCCTGTCCAAATCCCTTGTGGTATACAGTGCGGTTTACGCATGTGAGAAGCACAGTGACGCCATTTAGAACTTACAGGGTATTAACGGGAATCTTAAAATGACCGTGCACAATGAGGGATGAGTCTATTTGATTCACACCAACAGTAAAGGAAGTCTATCCTTTTTGAGATTTCTTTTTCAGAGCAATTTTATTCTGCATGGCTTGATGCATCAGGAAATTGCACCCCCTTTGTTGTGGGCGACCCTGGGATACTGTGCCCAGGGCCAGCTGTCCTAGTGCCCCATGAAGGCCATTGGGACCTGGGGTGCCTAGCAACCTTGAAGCAGCGGGGTTACCTGCCGGCTTCTCCTGAGCGTGGCCTCCTGCACAAGCTGCTCTGAACCCCTTCCTGGTACACAGGGACACCGTGTGAGGCAGTAGGTGTACCTGGTGCTCGAGAAACGTCTGGTTCTCCCCTGCTTCTGTGTGTGGGATCACGGTCCTGTCCCAGAGGGTGCAGGCTGGCAGTGTCCCCTGTGACCGACTGTGTTCCTGAGGACCTGCAGGGGCCGAAGCCTTGTGGGTGGAGGTGTTTGGCTGTTCGGGGTTCCTGTCTTTGCCACCCTCCGGGCCCAGGTGGCTGTGGCCCCTTGGCTTGGCCCAGACTGGCTGTCACCCTCATGGCCCAGACCTGAATCAACCCCCACTTTGCTGCTGCCCTGCCTGAGAAGAAAACTGCAGAAGCTGGGAGGGCTGGGACGAGCACAGGTGTTGCTGGGACAGTTTGTGACAGGTGCATCACCTCTGAGGATCACAGTCCCCAGCCCCAGCCAGCAGGAGACACAGGTGGGCTGAGCCGGCCTGAGATCCGCGAGGGCTGGCTTCATGCGGGTCTCATCTGGATGGCTTCACCGTGTTCACAGGAGCAGAAGCCCCCCCGAAACAGCTTCAGTTGAGACCATGAAGGTCTAGAAGGAAACTGGTGATGTCTGCCTGGTCCTGAGGGAGGGGACCCTTTGCTCTGTGGCAGCAGAACTGTAGAGCACGACCAGAGTCCAGGCTTCGTCCAGCCTGCGTCTGAGTTGAGTTCGCTTCTCTCGTGGTGCTCAGGAGGGAGGGGAGCTACCTGGGGGATCTTACCCTCACCTGTGCCACACACAGTGCGAAGGTCACACAGCTGGCCGAAGTCTCGTCCCTGCCAAGGCTGAGAACCAGGTGCCCTAGGAGAGGGACAGATGGCAGAAGCTCCCCAACAGCCTGGAACTCACAGCCCTCTCCCAGGAAGCTGGGCCGCCTGCCTGAGGGTTTCAGTTTGCTTCTCACCCAGCCCACTGTCACTTGGAGGCTCTGAGTTTCTTGCTGTTCCTGGGAATGGCTGGGCATTGGTTCCCTCTGTCTGGAGCCACCAGAAGGTCACTGTGCCAAGGGGACAGCACCGCCTGGCACTTGCCAATCAATCTATTGTCCTTTGTTGAATACAGTGCAGCTCGTGTTCCAGGCCTAGTAGGGGCTTGGAACTGCGACTCGGGGGTCCACTGGCCTCTTCCCTCAGGAAATTGCCCTTTTGACCTCTGATGGGGACACAGGAAGTGGGCCTACAGGGATGTGGCCCTGTGTACAGACATGCCTGTGGTGGCATCTGCAGAAGTTGGGTCCCTTGGAGGTGGCGCCAGACCCTACCTCTGGATCCTTGTGTCCTTCGGCTGTCCTCGCCCTGAGCTGGCCAGGGCAGGCTGCATCTTCCCCCTGAGTGCGGGGCACCTGGCTTCTAGAATCCTTCATGAGACATTCAGGGCCACCGCTGTAGGTCACCACAAGCACACGAGTGTGTCCCAGGCTCTGCAGCTGTGGCTCAGAGTCTGCTCTCTGCTGTCCCTCCTGTGCCATGGACTTGAGTTTGCCCTGAGCTCTGCATTCAGCCTCAATGCTGGCTCTGCTTCTCCAGCTTCTTCCTCTGCTGGACGCTTGTGTGGGTGCAGAGGGCCTGCCGGCCCCCAGGCTGACTGTCTGTTCAGGCGACGGTCGGGAGGGTGTGGCGCATGCTGGGGGAGTTGCAGATTGCTCTTTGAATTTTACTTTAAGACACAAGCAGTGCTTCACTACCGATAACCTGCTTGCTGGTCCGTGGGACAGTTTAACGAGACTGTCCCACGTGTGACTGGAGATGAGCCGTGTCATTTCTGGTCGGAGGGGCCTGTGGGGAGGTGGGCCAAGGTCCTTCCTAAGGAGCAAGGTCAGGAATGTCTGGGAGCCCTCACGCTCCCCGGTCTGGGGCCTGTGGCCAGTGGAAGTCCAGAGACAAGAGCATGCACGGGGCATGGACAGGCTCTGACTCAACAGCCTTTACAATCAATCCATTGTCCTGCTTCTGCTGCGAGTCCAGCTGGATCTACCTGCATCCTCTGTCCTCTTACTGAGCTGGCCCTGCCCTGCCCCTGGCGACCCTGAAGGGCATGGCCACCCCTCATCCAGAGTCAGGTGGGGCCTGGGAACAGCCCGCCACAGACTGAGCCCCGCCTGGAATGCTTCAGGAAAGGGTGCTCATTTCCATGCAAGGTGCCCTGCCCTGTGACGCGGGCTGTGTGACTCCGTGAATCTGAGGTGCGGGGACAGTGGGGGAGGTGGGACCACCATGTAGGGAAGAAGGGCCTACAGAGAATCGTCAGAGTGTGATGCTGGGAAATCTGGGCTGTGTGTGTGCCCAGCGTGGCTGAACAAAGCAGGAGACCCACCCTCTGCAGGTGTGCAGGGCCTGGTGGAGGGCGGGGTTTCCCGCAGGGAGACCTGTGCGTTCCTGGACATCAAGTGTGCCGCTGGAGGAACCCTAACGTAAGAGGCAGCTGCCTCGCGAGGCAGACAGGAGGCAGAATCTAAGGGGAGGTGTCAGCACCTGGAACCGATGGGGGGACCCCGGGGCCTCAGAGGCACAGAACGCCACTGTGGGACGTGGGGTTTAGGCAGAGTCTGCAGATGGAGATGGCAGAGCCAAGACACTGGTCAGGAGGAAGGCACCGCAGGGCCAGGGCAACTTGCTTGCTGGACTGCTTTGCTCCAACCAGTATGTGAGGGAAGGCCACTCTGCAGATCAGCAAAGCCAGAGTCTGCGAAGCTAAAGCATGAAGCCAGCATCCACATGGGCTCCACACCCCAGCAGTGCTGATATAAATGAGGGGACCCACAATGAGGATATGACCACCCACAGCCTGAAAAACTCACCACTGCAATACTTACAGGGCCACTGAAAATGAGGAGGAAAGAAAACTACTACTCCAGTGAAAATCTGGGCGAGGGACCAGTGTCCATCGATTCATCCATCCACCCATCAGTCCATCCACACATTCACCCATCTATCCATCCACTGAACTATCCATCCATCCGCCCACCCACCCACCCGTCAGTCTGTCCACTCACTCATCTATTCACTAAACTGTCCATCTGTCCATCCATCCTCCTATCCACCCATCTACACATCTATGCGTCTCTCCCTCCTTCCCTCCCTCCAGTGAGTCCCCACCGAGCACCTTCTCTGATGCCTGCATCAGATGGCTTCGTGGTTTTCCCAGATAATCTCTCAACTTAGCTAAGTGTGTATCTCATGGGTGAGTGAAGTTGGGTTAGGGAAAGGACATCTACATAAGCAAATCTAAAAATACCTTGGTGGCGACAGATGACAGTGAAGAAGACCATTGGGAAGGAGAGTGACAGCTCTTGGTTAGACCTGGGCAGTGGAGTGGGGCCTGGGAGAGGGAGCTCCAGGGCTCATAAGGACTCAGAGACCCCAGGAGCAGCTGTAAGCCCAGGGAGCAAACGGCTCACTGCTCCCAGGATGGCGACATCAGTCCCCTCACAGCAGGCCCCTTGCATTTTCTCCTAGACCCCAGATCTGTGCGGCTTTCAGAGGAGCAGCACCTCATAGAGACCGGCTTGGATTAACAAGCTTTCCAGCAGGAGATCTGAGAATGCGCGGTCAGAGCTTAGAAAGCCTCGGTCGTCAGTGTGCTCCTTGTACTGTGGTGAGGAAGCTGTGCCCAGGATCTGCTCGTGGGAGGTGCTGAGGTCCAGCTACCGCGGTGCTCACGTCGGTGTGGTCTGTACAAGTGGAAATTGGGAGCGGTTTAGCTGTTACCTACGTCCCTTCATAAACGCCGTCCTCAGGACGGGGGGTGGTGTGTCTCTGTCAAGTGATTTTGTTTGCAGGACTCATAAGTGAAGTAAATCAGACACAGATGTGTCAATGCCACTTCGTTTCTCTAGTGTGAGGACCTGACTGTGTAAACGAGGCCCAGAATGTGTGATGAGTGTCGTGAGACGGGCAGAAATGCTCCAGGGAAACAGAGACTGGGTGAGGGCAGGGGGAATAATGAAGAAGAAAATGGATGGTAAAAAGAAAAATGGAAATAAAGCTTATGTATAAGGGGCGCTAGGGGTTGAAGGAAGGGCAAGGAGGAGAGAAGGAACGGGAAGAGAGAAGAATCGAGATATATTATGTACAGGTACAAACTGCCAATGAGGAATGTGATCATCATGCATCCCTAAAGTGCACCAATACACCAATTTATTAAAAATAACAATCAAAGTGGCTTGGGGGAAGACGCTCTCATAAAATGGGAAGCAGGGAGGCTACAGAGATAGAAAGCAACCTGCGAAATGATGCTTGCTGAAGTCACTTGATGCTGCCCTCGGAAGCGGAAGTGGACAGAAAGGTCAAGGTTGACCATACGGATGGGCGGGGCCTCACAGGATAGCAGAGCTCTGGCCTGTGTCCAGCCCAGGGCAGCCATGAGGACCTCCACATGCCAGCGGGGGTCCTCAGCGCCAGGCCAAGGACCATCAGCTTCCTTACCTTTTAACTATTGTGTATCTCAGGTCCAACAAAGCTAACCTCACCAGTCACACCGAGGCTCTGAAGTGTGCCCCAAGCCCCTCGCAAGTTCTCACGCAACCGTGAGTCACTAAAGGCCACCCCTTTCCAGGACATCAGTCTCCCCCTGCCATCGGGACTCTTGGGGGATCCATGGTGCAGGATGCCCCATCCTGCAGGAAGTGCTGAAAGGAATAGCCTCCGTGTGTCCCCGTGTGGGTGATTTGTGACTGGTGGTTTGCACAGGCCCCTGAGCCGGGTCTGCCCTCCCACCTGCAAGGCTCTGTGCAGTCTGTGGGGCTGAGCGGTGACGCCAGGCTCTCCGCCCTGAGCTCCCGGCCGTTTGCTCTGTCCGATGCCGGGCTGTGTGCTTGGTCCCCGTGTGTCTGGACTCCTGCGGTTCTTCTTTCCTGTGGCTGTCCTCCGTGTCAGTCGGGGACTGTGACTGGCTCTACCGTCTGCCCTGCATCACAGGCTGTGGGCTCGGGCACCGTGCCACTGTCCTCACGCGGTGGCTCTGTCACCCCCCACAGGGCGGCTGAGGCTTTGAGCACCGAGAGAGAGCTTGGGTTTGCCAGTTTCCGAGGGCTCCTCTCTGGCTCTGGTCTCAGCAGGTGGCATCAGGTAGGGCCCACACCAAGTGCAGGGCATCACATCCTGTCTCACTCCAGGTGGAGGGTGAAGCCCTCGTGCTGCCAGGGTGAGCTGCACTCCTCGGTGACTTCCTGTGACCCTAATTCCAGCTTCTGGCCTTCCAGCACTGTCGCTTCCCCCAGGGCCACTCCAGGAACGCTGGACTTGATGAAATCATTCATTTGAGAAGCGGCTGCGAGGAGAAAGGAATGAGACTTCTCAGCCCGAGGGGCAGCGGTTGTTGATTAGTGTTTTTCCAAACACTTGAAAATGTTGCTTCACTAAAAAAGAAACAAATAACTCACCCCCGTGTCCTATTGGCCCCTCTGGCCTGAGCCTTCCTCATCCCAAAGACCCTGCTAAGACCTCAAAGGCCAGGTGCCAGGTGCTGGCAGGTCCGGCTCTGGGCCCAGCTGTGCAAGTGCCACACAACCTCAGCCTCCTCTGCACTGCGCTAGGGGTGGCACTGAGGTACCAGGTGATGCAGCCCCTGTAGGGAACATGGTGGCCTGTGTCCATGGGTATGGTGTCTGATCACACCAGTGTGTCACACCTGCAGAGCCTCAGGGGTCCAGCCCTGGGCAGAGAGAGCTGGGTGGACAATCTGGGACAAGATGGCCGGGACCCGAACCCAGTCCCCAAACCAAAACCAAATGTAGGACAAAGTCCCCGGAAAGATACCCAAAACTTATCCATTAAAGGTCAAGGAAACCGGGAGACTGTAACTCAGCTACACAGACCGAGTGCAGAGGAAACTGAAGGAGAGTATGGGATAGACCAGTTACAGAGTTCAGGGGTTAAAAAGGTACCAAAGGACCCGTGGCTCCGGCAGTGCACCAATACAGACTGAGTCTGGGCAGGAAATCTAAGTCAGCCATCGGTGTGGATGGGAAATCAGCTTCGAATTTGAGCTGCAGCAAGAAAATGGAGGGGGCGGGAGAGGCGCGCAGGCCCTGCCCTCAGCCCACCACGCGGCCATGTAGGAGACACACGCACTTCCTATGACAAGGACACTGTAGACAGTGCAGGCAGAAGGGACACTGAGACAGGCTGTGGAAATTCCTTACCGTTCCTGGTGGGGACAGTCATGGCAGACACACATGATAAACTCCCCACCTCCAGTGCTAAGTCCGCACCAGGACCAGGATCTTCCTCAGTCTAAGCGGCCATTGCCCACAGGTGTCAGTTGAGGTTTCCAATAACCACAGGTGCCTCTCATCCTCCGTAGTGACAAGGCCCTAGAGTCTCATCCGGGACCTTTCTAGGCAGGGCCACAGACCGGAGCCCCTGTAACTCCCCTTACCTTCTCAGGCTTTTGGCGGAGCTGCCAGATGACGAGGGCAGACCCGGCCACAGAGTGGAAGTTTGCAGGGGTGGGGGAGAGGGCTGCGGGAGGAGCCTGCCTGTGTCCTGCTCGATACCCCAGCTGTGATGTTCAGCAGCGTCCAGCAGGGGGCGGCCTCGCAGGCCTGGGTGACCCAGCACAGTGTAACTGCGGGTGTCCCCGCAGTCTCAAGGTCTCTGAGGTCCACCTGCTGCTAGGAGGCGCTGCAGGCTGCCTGCCTGGTGGGCCGGGAGCTCTCTGCTTCCTGTAGTCCAGGCCAAGGTGGCATGGGGGTTGGGTGAGTCGCTGGACTCGCCCAGGACTGTGAGAAGAGCCTCTCAACTCCCCTACTGCCACACTGAGGGGCCCCTTCGTAAGGTTCCTAGGGGCTCTGTGGTCCCTCAGTCCCAAGACCCCCTTGTGTCCTTGCAGCCCTCAGTCTCCCCCGGGATGAGACTTGTCTGCAGGGTTACGTCCCCTGCTCCCTCTTTGCCCCCAGCACACCCTGTGCCCTAGCTGCCATTCCCCCGGCTTCTTGCTCTGTCACCAGCTTGCTGGCTGCCTGCCAGTGAGACGTGCTGCCGTGAAAGCCGGGCCCACCTTGCTGGCTGCATCCTGGCCTGTGAGGCCACCTGGGCACGTGGCACCCTCCACATCCCTGGCCCTGGAGCGGCTGTTTTGTGGGACACTGGCACCTCGACCAGTCAACCGCAAGATCGGTGGGCGTCTGAACGGCCCACATGTGGCCTGCAGACCCCAGCCTGGGCACTTCGGGCGCTGCACACGGGGACCCTCACAGTTTGCCTGGCAGGGACGCAGCTTCCGGGCCTTCATCAATCTGTGTAAATGTCGCTTTTTCCTGGACTTAAGTAGTCTCTCCCGGAGCAGCGTCTGGGAATTCAGCGGTTCCGCTCCACTTCATTCAGTGTCCGGAGTCTCCGGCCCCTGATTAACTCTGACACTGTCTTGCACAGGGGAGCTCTTCCCACAGTGATTCCTCCTCAGGGCCCCTAGGGACCTGGCTGGCCGTGCTGGAGGCCCAGACTGCAGGACAGAGACGCAGGCCACGCGGGCCTGCCTGGAAAGCGGCCTGGGGATGCTGCAGCCGCTGGGTGGTGTCGGCCCCGGCCAGGGAGGGCACAGAAGCCACCTCTGCCATGCACTCTGTTGTCCCGGCACATAGCAAGTGCACAGTACGATACAGAATAAGTTGAGAAGTCTGTTTCCATTCTCCTCCGCGGCTCTGTGATTCCATGCGGCTCAGGGCTCAGCCTCCACTGGCCACCTGGCTGTGCCCCAGATTTCATAACAAGGACCCCGACTCTGGGACTTCACTTCTGGGGACAAGGAGACCATGGATGTTTGGGGACTGATCTTGCAGGTGGTTCTGCCCAGGATTCAGGTCAAGTCACCCTTTGCTGTATGACCCAGGTCCAGGCTGAGCTAATCCGGCTGTGGGCCTGAATACGAAGCAGTGACTCTAGGAGAGAAATGAACCTCACATGTAATTTCATGGAAAACAGGTCATTTCCGGAAAATAATGAAAAGGAGTCAGAGGAACAGAGCCAGAGCACAGACGCAGGTCGTCTGCGGCACAGGGAGGCAGAGCCGAGGGGCCGGGTGGAGGCGCCCAGAGCCGGCGCCCGTCAGGGAAGAGCGAGGCTGCCTTCGCTCAGAGCTGGCAGGAAATCCTCAAACGTGTCCTGGCCCAGCTCTGTGCGGTGCAGCATGGAGGGCATGCGGGATGTGTTTGCGGTGTAAGCAAAGACAGCGCAGGAGTCTGACACGTCC
>PVIR01040161.1:0-13213 GCA_004026965.1 Petromus typicus | reverse complement strand
TAAAATCAAAGTGGATAAGAGACCTAAATATTAAAACAGACACTAAACTACTGCAAAACAGGTTAGGTAAAACTCTCAAAGACATTGGCTTAGGGAAAGACTTCATGAACAAAACTTCTATAGCACAGGAATTGGCTGAGGAAATCAACAAATGGGACCTCATTCTTTTAAAAAGCTTCTGCACAGCAAAGGAAACCACCAATAATGCAAATAGGCAACCAACAATGTGAGAAAAAATCTTTACCAGCTGTTCCTCAGATAAAGGGCTACTATCTAGGATATATAAAGAGCTCAAAAACATCAGCCCACCCAAATTTAATGACCCAATTCAAAAATGGGCATGTGAAATGAACAGATATTTTTCAGAGGAAGAAGTAAGCATATGAAGAAATGCTCAACATTAGTCATTCGAGAGATGCAGATGAAAACAACATTGAGATTTCATCTCACTCCACATAGAATGGCTGCCATTTCAGAATCAGCCAACAGCAAATGTTGGCAAGGCTGCGGAGAAGAAAGAACCCTTCTCCACTGTTGGTGGGACTGTAGACTCATACAACCCCTGTGGAGATCAGTTTGGAGATTCCTCAAAAAGCTAGGATTGGAGGTCCCATTTGACCCGGCCATTGCCCTGCTAGGTATATACACACAAGAATTAAAAGACTCATATCACAGAGACATATGTGCACCCATAATTATAGCAGCCCAATTTGTGATTGCTACATCTTGGAAACAACCCAAATATCCATCAACTGGAGACTGGATAAAAAAGCTGTGGTTCTTCTACAAAATGGAGAATTACTCTGCCATAAAAATGATAAGTTTGAATCATTCCTACTTAAACGGACATACTTTGAGGTTATCCTCATAAGTGAAATAAATAGGGCACAGATAGGTACATATCGCATCTTTTCTCTGGTATGAGAAAATAAAGGTGTAAATGAGTCCTAGAATTGTATGTTATATATTGTGAAATAGAAAATGCTCAATATAAAATAGGAAGAAGGGGGAAAATGTTGAGATTGTAACAAAAAAGTAAGGAAACAAATTTTATGTATATGGGGGGGTGGTAGGGTGGGTAGGGCTATGGGAAAAAATGAGAATTAAGTTGTGTCTTACATTGGTACAAATTCCCATTATGGAGTGCAATCATGATGTGTATATGTAATGTACCAATAAAGATTTAAAAAATTTAAAAAAAACATAAACAACTGCTAAAAGTGATGGGTACTTCCAGGGATACTTTTCAGATTTTGTTCTCTAATGTCACAATACTGTCATTTATGATTGAGACCTAAATTTAACAAAAACAACTTTCAATGTCAGATCTAAATCAAACACTATGTTTCTTCATTCTGTATTGGTCACTGTATTACTTTTACCAAGATTTTTTTCAATTTCTATTTCTGTATTTCATAGCACTATGTGTTGTTTTTCCCTGCTTTTCCTATTAGCCTGCTTCTTTTAAGTTGAAAAACAAAGAAAAGTCCAGTTTCATGCATTCCTCGGCCTCTCCTGAAAAGGATTGTAAGAAAAGCAGGGAAATCTTTTGGGCAGCATACTAAGTAGCCAAATAAAAGCAAAGAGAAAAAAATTACTAAAGAGAATCCTGGGCCTTTGATTTTCATATAGATCTGAATTTTTCTTTTATGTTCTTCCTGCTCACAAAAGGAAGATACAACTTTTGACATGTTATTCTAAAATAATGTTCCTAAAATTAAAGAATAGATGGTTAAAGGAGGTAGAAGAGGAATTTCTAACGGCTGCACACAACTGCTAGCAAATAAGTGAAAGACGTAGTAATAAAAAAAGAAGTAAGTGAGAATAGAAAAGATTCAAATGCTACTTCTATGTCATAAAGAACTCTAAATTTCTTTTTTTTTTCTTTTTTTTTTTTATCAGGAATTGTCTGGCTTCCAGAACACAAAAGGAAAATACACTCTTGTTCCAGCAATAATGACAAGAAAAAGACAGAACACAGAATTAGAAACTGTATTGTTCTGAGGTGGAAGAGGAGGTTAACGGGCTCCAGGCCGAGAAGCACACTGGCTCTCAGTAAGCAAACAGCGCAGGAGAGTGGAAAAGCAGAACCACTTACTCGCGTTGCAGACCGAGGCCACCATGCCACGATCGAGGACCTGCTGTCTGGACGAAAGTACTGGAGACAGGATGACCCCAAACTTGCGAAGCGTTAAATGGCTCTCCCGATTCTGTCCCGGTGTGTAGCGCTGAGAACATCAACGAAAAGATCCTTGTTACTGCAGCTGTCGCCTGGTACCAATTATTTTTCAGATGATTAAATCCCAGGAGTTTCTGGAATTGAATGCGGTAATGATGGACACATATTTGAAACTCAGCCCTCCTCCTAACACAAGTATAGGCCACAAAAGTGGGAGAAATAGGTCCATACTGCGGACACACATCCACTTTCACTGAACTTCCTAAGCGAGTCACGTGAAGAAGTCTGGAGAGTGTGAGTGGAACAACTTAGTGTCCACATGGAAAATGTTACCTGACCTCTATGCTACACAAAACTGATCCAGGCGGTAACGAAGCACTAGGGACACAGTAGATGAGTCCTACCCGTCCCCACCCACTGTGGCATGCGCCTGACACAGAACACACATATGACCACGTGCCCTCCAGCTGCTGCCTTCTTGTCATGAGCAGCACCAAGCTTCTCCGGTGCGGGCTCTTCTAAAGTCACTCCTGTGGTACTGCACAGCAGCTTGGGCTGAGTGAGGGTACAAGGATTTTTTTTCCAAGAAAATTATTACAGAGGCCGTAAAAATGGGCCTCGGGCGCCCACGATCCAGGAGGAAGGCTGCAGGCTTGCTTTTTCATCACGTGGCCGTGGCTTTTACGCGGGAGGAGTGGACGCTGCTCAGCCCCGAGCAGAGAAGTCTGTACAGGGACGTGATGCTGGAAAACTACAGCAACCTGCGCTCCCTGGGAGCCCCGCATGCCAAGCCGGCCCTGGTCCTTCTGCTGGAGCAGGGGGTACAACCCTGGACAGAAGAGGAAGATCTCAGCGCTGCGACCCCAGCCTCCGCTCCCTCACCTCCCGCTGTCTGCCGGCAACCACAGAGCCAGCACGAGCGGGGTGACCATTGCCTTCGGGTCACCCCATCTGCAACTGCGGGAACCCGAGAAACAAGCGATCTCTGCTCAGCCCTCTCCAGACAGTGCTTTCGTGGAGACGGAGTGGAAGGTCAGGAGAAGGAAAAGAGCTCCGGATCCACTGGGAAGAAAGTGCAAAGGGTTTCTGTGGGGACCTTCTGTGACCGACCTGAAAGGCAGCTCCCGGGCTCCAAGAGGGACAGCGGAGCTGAGGAAACGAAACGCAGCCGGGCTCGGAGAGCGAGCCCGAGGGAAACTCGCACCGCCTCGGAGTGGGAGTGGGCGGGGAGGTCGGGGGAGGGGTCAGGGGACCCGAGACACGCCGGGCCCGACGGCCCCCCGAGGGCGCCCTGGCCGCGGCCCAGGACTCGGCCCGCGGGGAGCGTCCCTGTGTGCGGGGCCTGCGGCCGGGCCCCCGGGGCCGGTAAATCCGCTCAGGTCACGCACCTGCGGCCCTACCCCGGGGAGGAGCCCCGCGTGTGCGCCGAGCGTGGCCCGGCGTCCGCTCAGAAGCCGGGCCGCGGGGACCAGCCCAGCCTCGCCGGGTCCCTCGGGGCCCAGGCCTGGGAGAGGCCGGCGCTGTGCGGGGCCTGCGGGCGGCTGTGCCGGGACGGGCGCGCGCTGCGGAGCCACCAGCGCAGCCACGCGGGCCCCGACAGCCACGTGTGCGGCGAGTGCGGCCGCGGCTTCCGGCACAAGGCCTACCTGGCCAAGCACCGGCGCGTGCACTCGGGGCTGCGGCCGTTCGTGTGCCTGGACTGCGGCCGCGGCTTCAGCGACAAGTCCAACCTCACCACGCACGGCCGCGTGCACTCGGGCGAGAGCCCGTTCGCGTGCCCGGAGTGCGGCCGCGGCTTCAGCGCCAAGTCGGCGCTCGTCACGCACGGCCGCATCCACTCGGGGGCCAAGCCGTTCGCGTGCGCCCACTGCGGCCGCGGCTTCCGCCACAAGTCCACGCTCGTGGCGCACGTGCGCACGCACACCGGGGAGAGGCCGTTCGCGTGCGCGCAGTGCGGCCGCCGCTTCCGGCAGAAGTCGCACCTGGCCAGCCACCGGAAGACGCACACGGGCGAGCGGGCGCACGCCTGCCCCGACTGCGGCCAGGCCTTCATCCAGAAGGCCAACCTGGCGCGCCACCGGCGGGCCCACGCCCGGCGCCGGGCCTTCTCCTGCGGCCAGTGCGCCCGCGGCTTCGCCCAGGAGGCGGCCCTGGCCCGACACCAGGCCGCGCACTCACACTCACACTCACACTCGGGGCCGACCCCTGCGTGTGCACCGGGCCACGCTCGCCACACAGTGGAGGGCACACAGCCAGGGAGACCCGGAGGGGCGCAGGCAGTGTGAGGAAGCCTCTGCCCAGGCCCCTTCCGGGACGCCAGTGCTCACAGCAGCAAAGGAGTGCGCGTGAGTGTGCCCGCAAGGCGTAGGAACATGACACGGTCGCCCCGCAAGAGCACGGCTGTGGGAGGGACGCGTGTGCGGAGGGTAGGCCATGAGGTTCCGCAACACTACCTAGAGCAAATCCTACCCAGACGAACATTCTACCACTGCGCGGAGTGACGCGACATCAAGACACACGGCTGTCAGAGTGAGAGTCCTTTTCTCTATCTGTAGCCACAGATCAAATGTGTTGATGTCTAGATCCTGGACAGGCCCTTTCTTGGACAGTTCTGGCTCCCCAACAGCCTCCTTGCCTTGGTCAAATGTTTCTCAGCCAGGGAGCTGTGCTTGAGGGCCTAGTGACACCATCTTCCCTGTCTTTGTCCTTCATCTCCAAGTCACGTAGCTTTGCCCAACTTCTTTGAAACAGTCTCCACTTTTTTTCTCAAATGTAATTTTCCTCACATCTATTTCCCTTTTAATCCTGTCTTACTTCTGTGAAGACTTAGATGACATAATTTAAGGGGAGGCCAACAGTGAAGTAAATTGGCGTACATGCCCGTGACAACGTTAGGCACTAATATTCCGACAGATGGACAGCAGAAACATCGCAGTTCCTTGAAAAGGACACTATGGATTATTTTTTATATCATTTCTAGCACATGTGTAATTAAATTTTGCTTAGGAGATGTTAATTGAAGATATTTACAAATTAACTGTTATGTACTCTTCAAAACTAACAAGAATAAGAAAAATTTAACTTCTCATGATTATACAAACATGAAAACTTGGAACCTTTCATACAAGACTGGCTGCAAAACCTATAGGTACAATAGACTATTAACTACAGAGTAGCATTTAAGAAACACGAAATCAACATTAAATAGACTGCAGCAGAGTCATATAGTCTTCTAAATGTATTTTCTCCAAAGAAACATGGAACTGAGTTTTAAAGGTTAAAAAATATTATTCCAATTTATTCAAAAATATTCAGAAAAAATGATCTCAGATTGCATTCATAGAAAAAAAGAAATATATGCAAAAATATAAATACGTTTTCCAAAGAAGTTTGAGTAGGGAGCATGAATACCAATGATACCAATGATACAGCTCTGAAGCACTGGTAAACCTAGTTGAAAGGTATGTGAAGAAGGTCATTCATTCCTTGAGCTCTTCCCCTAGATTTGTTACTTTATAAAAATAAACTATAATCAGAACAGAGAAGTGAAGAGAAAAGAAAGAGTAAATGAAGGAAGGAATCTTCTTGGATTATTGAGAGGTTAAAATAATCACACGTGAGGTTTATTTAGTCAGAGCTTCAATGCAGACAGATCAGCTATGAAAACATCAGCATATGACCTCACCTGGACTTTTAGGATAGAAAGAAAAGACCTGAGAAACAACCCATGTGTTAGACTCCAGAGTTTACTAGCAGCCAATCTTCTCCACATGATTAAAACTTACCAGATGGAAAAAGTAGGGCAAAGTAAGCCACAATAAAAAATAGGCAGGTGGTTAACTAGTGATCTGGATTTATACCACAAGATTTAAATCATTTATAACCATTTAAATATTTAGAAAAAATAGTTTTAAAATAAAAATCAACAAATATGAATACTCATATCTCAATACTGTGGTACTTCAATCCACAGACTCTTCTGTTTGTGAACACTTTTGTGTGCAAACAGAACGATTGAGCAAAATTCTGTTTTTGTTTGCAAGCTTCCCACTGACTGAAGA
Organism: Petromus typicus; assembly: GCA_004026965.1. Lineage (NCBI taxonomy): Eukaryota > Metazoa > Chordata > Mammalia > Rodentia > Petromuridae > Petromus > Petromus typicus. The sequence continues at coordinate 6,973 of PVIR01040161.1, read as the reverse complement.
ACCCAACCGTGGTCATTTTTTCCAGAATCATGGAACGAATTATATTAATAAGCCAAGGCACTATTGTGCTCAATATATGCATTTTTAGCTCAGGCCTGATGTTGCAGTAAAACTGTCATTTCTCCTTTTCTCTCTAAATGACTGTCATGTAGATTCAAATGAGTGATGTTAACTGAATCCAGAAATAAGAGTTAAAAAGGGACGTTGCTTTGAAAGTTATTCATCATCTTATTCTCTAAATTTCTTTATTCTTTAGAACTGAGGAAGATTAATCACTAAGCTCCGAGCTAGTCAACCAGTAGAAAGTGATGTTAAAGTTACAATTTATTGCTCACACTTTGTACTCTTCACAAAAATCATGCAATTCCTTCCGTCAGGAGGCACTTGCTTTGGAAGCCAACATGCTTCTACAGCTGTTGAGAAATTTTTCCTTCTGAATTTAAGGTAGAAAATTTATCTAATGGTTCTTGCCTAAGAAATTTTCCTTATCATTAAATAAAAATTATATCCTCATCTATACTTGGGAAGAAATCTCTCTCTGTGTGTCATATATATTTATACTCATGATAAAGATACCTTAGTGTTTGTGACTTCAATTTCAAACTAACTATAAATATTGATACCTGGCTTACCAACATTTACTAATAAATGTTCTCATATTAAATCAGAGTAAAGTCCAATGGACTGACCCCATAACATCCGTTTGTGTTGTGACTATAGAAAGTGAGGGTGGAGGGAGTATTTACTATTTCTTCTATGAAATATTACTGCAGTAGATAAAAGGCCAAGATATTTGGGCAGACTACGTACAATTCGAGGCTCCTTCTGGCGATCTTTTATATCAGAGTTCTGATTTCAATTCTCTGTCCCTCATTAAATAAAAGTAATTTATTCATCTTGAGGTACTAAAATTTAGCTATTTCCTCTCCTTAGTCAGACAGTAGGTACCTAAATAATTTTCTCCTCTTTTGTTCTCCTTTGTATAATATGAATAAACTTTTTTGAGACATGGGGGATTTTGTCACTTCACATGCACATATACACCCCAGAGAGTCTGTGATATAATACTAATTTCATCCTAAACAAACTTTTCTTGTAAAAATTAGTGCTAAATAAACAGCAAACATGGCAGAATGTGGTCTTAGGAGCTTCCGATTATAATTCAATCACTGCTATCAAGACTACATAGAATCTCTGCTGAAGTTCGAATTAATACTGCCTTATAAGTGTATAATTTTAAATTAAAATATGAAAGAATCATCAGGTCAACCTGTGTTACATGGGAGCTGTGTAGTCAGTTTGTCTATAAGGATATCTTCTTGAGTTTTTAGAATCTCATTTTGCAAGAGCAAAAGGTCTCTCAACAGGTAGATTATTATCTACGGTTTATAAATAAAAAGTACATTAACAACAGGAATAGAGATATAAGTTCAGAAGGAAAAGGAAAATCCCTTTATTGGAAAGGGGTGAGCAATAAGAAAGTAAAATCACTTTATTGGAAATGGAGAGAAAATAAGTAGAGAGCTACCTTGTTGAGGGCCTGGAACTGGCTGTTGGGGCATCTTTATTCTAAACCTCTTTTGTTATGTGGTGAAAAAGGGATTCTCCCCTTGAGAGTTATGACTTGGCTGGCTATTTTGGGATCTGAGCCCGCTGTGTCTTTTAGTGCCTACATGTACCTTTCGTATGAGTTCTTCTTTGGTCACTCTGTGCTACGCAGGTGCTTCTCTGTGAGAGATGGAGCAGAGTTACATTCAAGGCCCACTTAGTAAGAAGCATCATGTGCATTTTAGTGTATTTATGTGGCAACAGTAAAATATACGTGTACTTATGTGTATGTGAGTGACTGTTGAGCTGGGAGCGTATATTTTCTACACTAGGCTTTGTAATCTACCCCCATTTCTTTTGTACTTAATTAGAGGTGGAGGGAGGAGGACTGGAGACTTAAGCCCGGCCAGGCTTGAACCAGGCCACCCTGACCAGCTCTGCTTGTTTCTTAGCTCTTCTCTCTGGCAGGGTTTCACTCTTTATTTGCCAGAGACCTCAGTGAGACCCTTTAACTTTCCCGCAAGCTGAACAGTGACCCGCTGCAAGAGGAAGGTCACAGAAAGTCTCCAGCATGTGGAAAGCAAGCTGCCTTTCTGTACTTAGAGAGTGTCAGTAAGATGTTGGCATTTTCTTTTAGATCATCCTTCTCTCATCTTTTAAACCAAAGTCGATGATTCATGCTTACTCACTATTTCTATGCAACCTCTACAACAGATAGAGACCAATAAATAAATAAATAAATAAATAAATAAATAAAATAAAAATAAAATAAAATAAATAAAAAATAAAAACCCTTCATAGTAAAGTAGAAGAAATTGCAGGACTTTCTTTGCTCGAATTCTGCCTCTGCTTTTTCATTTGCTCCTACAACTAGGCAGTCACATCTTCAAGGAAGTCGGATATGTTTGGCTCACATTTCAGTAGTCCTAGTTCTTACCTGGTCTGCTGCTTTCAACAAAACAACACCATGGCTGAGAGACTTGGCAGAAAGGAGTTGCTGGTGTTAAGGGGGCAGGAAGTGAGAGAGGAGAGAGCAGCTGGAAAGGGAGCTCAGCCCTGCCAGGCCACACCCACACCTGGTTAGACCCCGCCTCCTAACCGAAGTCAGCTGCTCCTCCTCTTCCTATTTCTGTCACCTTTCAATCACCCTTCCCATGAGGCTTTGGGGACGCTTCACATCTACACTATAGCCATAGACTATCTCTAAACTTTTAATTTCTCATTGACAGAACTACTAAAATCAAAAATACTATAAAATCACGGTCTGTTATTTTGAAAATTATACTTTTTCCCAGTCTACTTATCTGGCCTCCTTTATGTATTGAATAAGAAACACAAGCACCGAGTGGCTGCACTTTGGGGTCCCAACATGACCTTCAGCAATTCATGTCAGTTCTGAGCTCTGATTTCCCATCTGCAGCACCCAGCTGAGAGTAGGTGCCGCTTGCTGGGCAAGCTGTGAAGATGGATGCAGTGACATCCTCAGCCCCGGTTGTGCTCTGAGGGAGTGCAAATGTCACCTGCCATCCAAGAAGTAATGGCTTGGATCACACTGGAACACATTTGTGCCCCATATCCTCTCTGAATAGCTGTGGGCATCTGCTGGCCAGAAGATACTGGCTTTTGATTAAAAACAAATATGTGCCAATATTCATTTCAGTTCATTTTAACAAACTGTTAACTGCCTAGGATATTCCAGTTGAGTCCTGTGGAGATTAACCAAGCGGTCTCAGGACAGAGTACTTGACCAAGTTGGAAAGACACAGCAAAGGCCTCCACGGCACGTGCAGCAAACCATTCCCAGTCAGCCAGAAGCGGTTCTCCCTGATGCTGTAACCGCTTTCCCTGGGCTTTGCCAGCATTTCAGATTTCGTTCTGCTCAACAGCACTGCGTGCCAAAAATATGCGGTGCAAAATAACTCTTACTATCACATCCAACATAGTAACTGTTGTCAAAAACTTTGATAATAGCTGGAAATCTTTCTACATTTAAGATGAGAATCGGATCTTTATAATAACTCTAAGAGTAGCAGTGGACATTGTTTAAGAGTGAAGAGCAAAATATGTGTGAAATATTCTCTGTGCTGTGTAAACAATTGAAGTGCATCATGTGACTTTAGCTTTGAGATGCATAGACAGCCAGTATCTCAAATGCCTTTTAAAGACCTTGTGGTCTTTAAAATCACATGTTGGATCTCTGGAAGCCCAGATTGATGCCTGGACTTCTATTGAATACTACATCACTCTACAAGGCCCATTAGAAGTGTAGCTTATATATTCATTGGTAGTATGCTAGAACACAAGAAAAGAAAAGAAAAAAAAAGAAAAGAAAAGAAAGAAAGAAAAAAATGTTCTGAAAGTCATTTTCTTTATTGAAAAAGAAAAGCAAATATAAATAACCTAAATATATTAGTGGACAAGTTATCTGCTTGTGTACAAGGAGGAAAATGTTTCATTTAAAAGTTAGAGGTAAATAATAACAGGATTAACAAGAAAGGGAAAATTCAAAAGTGAGCAAAAGAGGAAAGAAACGTTTCGGAGTGATTTGTGCTGTCAAGAACAGAATCCCCTGAAGGTATATCAGTGCTGTATGGAACTCAAACAATGCCTGTCCCTCGCAGTCAGCTAACCAAAATGGATTTTAATATTCTCTTCTAAAAAACTGAATGCCATTTTGAAAATCCAATGACTCATCAAAGAATGTGTTTTTCTTTTGTGGGAAAAGTAATGAAAGAGGAGAATAAAAAGAATTCTGTTTGTCAGTCTGAGCAAGTGCAGGATCGTCAAGGTGCAGTCCGACTGCATCTCTGGAATGGTCTCTGTGCAGGAGTCTTTCTTGGCTTTTGTGGCCGATTCATCCTTCCCCCACACTGCTCAGCTGTTCTTCCTAAGCCACTATGACTTCTAATGGATTTCGAATAAATGCAATCTTGAGAGTGCAACTTATTTTCTGACCTCTTTTCATGGGTAATAAGGGCTTCACAATCCGTGCAGTGAAGGGATCGCTATCCTACAGTCTCAGGCTTTCTTTCATTGTGTTGCTCAGCGTTTTTAGGTTGTGTGGAATGTTTTTCTTCTTGCTGTCCCTTTAATCATACTCAGTTTTACTTTCTTAACAACTCCCAGAACAGTGTGTCTAGCTCTCCACGTGGTGGTTCATCACTTTGTCTGTCACACGTTAAGACATCTATGGGGATGCCTCTGAAAGACCGCACATCCCTGAGCTCACAATCATTAGTGTTTATGTCAACTATGAACATCTACCTCAGGGGTTCATTAGATTTAATGAACACCGCGGTTCTTTTAGTACAGATATTAATGTTTATCCTAATATTTTTTGTTCTCCCATAGGCATACTTTTATCTCATTTGCATTTGTCCTAATTTGTTTAGCTAAAAATGCCAGAGTTGAGTCAAGGTCTAGAAAGAGAAAATATGATAGTAAAACTGGCTTCTGTTTTAGAAGGTGTAGCTATGTTTCATAGTTCCTACTTGAAAAGATGCCATACAATAAATCAAGGAGCTCTTAGGAGAAAAATAGAGGCTTTCAAAAATGAGTTCATGTACATGATTGAGGATTCATTGCATGGAGATACTATGTGAATTGTGGGGGAAATACTTATTATTTTGTCCAACATTTCTACAATCCAATTGTTCTTCAAGTGTTTTATAACCATTCATTGTGCTGCATTTAACTTTGTCATTATTTTTTCTATAATTATACTTTTCAGTGAATACATACGGAAAGGCACCTAAATCTTGTGCTCTCTATATATGGTAGTTGTAGTCTTCACACATATTTAAAAGCAAGTCAATTAAAGGAATAAATAACAACAGACTCAAAAAGAGTTTGAGACATAATGTGCATTTAAAAGGGATGCACTGTTATCATATCTGTTCAGAAACTTATTATTGCCAAAACAAACAAAAAATTCTTCATGCAGTCAGGACTGGCTGATTAAAAAATGCTATGTTGGACTCAGAAAAAAATGAAAGGCATTTTTCTTGCAATATTCACATAGTCAATCAGCTGAGGCTATCAAAATCTGACAAGCACCAATTGGCTAACAAATACCAATTTCATAGAAATAGAAGTGTTAGAACAGACTGTGAGAATGTAATGAGAAAAGTCAGTTCCTGTCTCGAAATAGCATTCTTGTCTTTGTAGAAGACAAGCAAACCTATCACACTGAGCACAATAATACAACAAACAAAACCTATTTTGTGATTTAGAAGAACCCAGAGGAAGGTTTTCTGAAGTCAAGCTGGTGTTTAGTGTTTAAACACATTTTAGAATAATCCAGATGGAGGAGTCCTGGCGGCTGATGATATTACTAAGAGGTGAGGACAAGTGGAGAAACAGCTGCAGATATACATCTCTCATGTGTAGATGAATGAAAAATATAATTCTGCCATATGACCCCTGAAATTGAACTAAATTGGTGACAGCCACTCAGAGTGATTTTTAGAATGCTGACTCTTGGGCAGGTCATTATCTTTACAAAAATAAGGTAAGCCATCCAGCTGGTTTCTATCTAAAATAAATGTGTAGGATATAGAAGTCTAGAGCCACTGAAAGAGTACTAGTGTGAAAAACAATATCAAAGATAAACTTTTGAAATACAAGAAATGAAGAAATGAGAGAATTTGATGCTATAATCACAGTGAAATCTTTCAGTTTGTACAGATGACCAAATGTTTGGGATTCTTTCACACACTGTGTTATTTGAGATATTTCTTCTAAATTAATTATCTAAGTATATAGAGTATGTCTAAGTTCCTCTGTTTTTGTTTTTTGTTTTTCTTCTTAATGTTTGGGTGATCAACTCAGGCCTCCCAGCCTCTGCTCCATTTAAAACAGGAAAAAAAAAATTCAGTACCAACAGAGAAAAGAGCATTGTCTTTTAGAGACTCATGTAGAAATAAAAGCATTTCCACAGGCGAGCTTGTCCAGATCTAACAGAAGTCCCACTGTTACAGATGAATCTCCAGTATCAGATTCAGCAACCCAGTTCTGAACTTGGCAATGAATCCAGGCCATGCTGCCACTGGCGACTCTCGATGTTTATCTCTGAGCTGATATCCCATTTCACCTTTATACCTGCACTCTTCAATCTTCTAACTTTATTTCTTGGGGAATCCTCTCATATTTTGCTTGAAACTGTCCTCTGACTGAACTTAACTGACTTATAATATTCGTTGCCTAATTATCTATGTGTCAATGGAGTCTTCCAATACTAACCAAGAAAACATGCCATAATTTTCTCCTCTTCATCCTAAATAATACCCAACACCTTGTAGAGCTTATTGGGTGACACCATATGTCTAATCCACATCTTCCTTAAATTTAATGCTTTTATATATTTACTTTGGGGCTTTTAACATTCCAATATAAGGAAAATTCTTCCTGATCCATTGGAAATGGT
>PVIR01040160.1:0-13482 GCA_004026965.1 Petromus typicus | reverse complement strand
TATTTATTTATTTATTTATTTTTACTTCTGTGAATCATGAGTTTATTGTTCTGTCTAAAAACTGCATCAGGTTCAACATGGATTTTTTAAATCTGTTTTTACAGTTTTGCATTTTACATTTTTGAAGCCCCCTACCACCTCATGGTAATTGTCTTATCTTCTTCCTTTTCCATCTTTTTTTCCCCACAAATAAACCTGTTTTTTGAGACGGTCTCACTTTATAGTTTAGGCTGGGCCTGAGTTCACTATGTAGCCCTGAGCCTGGAACTCACAGAAATCCTCCTACCTCTGCCTCCCAAATGCTGGGATTATAGGCATGAGCCACCATCCTGGCCCTGTGGTATGTGGTACTGATTGCTAGTGGGCATGAATCACATGCCCTACATTGTTGTATGTGGTTACCAGAGTTTGAAACTTGGGCCCTTGAGGCGTGCAAGACCACGCCCATAATCCCAGCACTCGGGAGGCAGAGGCAGGAGGATTGCTGTGATGGGAGTTTGAGGCTGAGCTCAGGGCCAGCCTGAATTATAAAGTGAGACTCTGTCTCAAAAAAAAAAAAAGAAAAAAAAAAGGGGCTGTATCTTGGCTCTTAATAGCACTTATTTAGTCTGAATAATCGCATGCTATTTTTAAATTTTTAATAGACTTTATTAGTATATTTTATATAGACCTTATAATCACATTCAACATTGAGAATTTATACTTATATATGACACATTTTGATTCAGTTTTTTCCATTCTTTTGCCCTCCCTACAGCCCCTACCCACTGTTTATATAAGCTTTGTTTCCTGGTTTTTTTTTTTTTTGGTTTTTATCATTAAATTTTTCTTCCCCTTCTTTATTCCCCACCACCAATTTCTCTTTTCCCTTGGAACATTTTCTTCCTATTTCACAGTACTGTCATACATTTTGGAATTCATTTACATCTTGTTTCTCATAATAGAGAACCAAATGATGTGGTATTTACACATCTATGCCCGTGTCCTCAAGGTACATACATTTGAGAATAAATGACTAAGTTATTATTCTTTATGGCTGAGTAATACTTTTTAAAAAATACCACATCTTCTTTATCCAATCTCCAGTTGATAGCATTTAGTCTGTTTCCAAGATTTAGCTATTAACAGCTGCTATAAACATGGGTCCACATATGTTGCTGGAATATGATGCTATTAATTTTTTATTGTATATACCTAGCAAGGTCAAATGGGACCTTTAATTCAGTATTTTTTGAGGAATCTCCACGTTGATGTACATAGTGATTGTATTAGTTTACATTCCTCCCAACAGTGGAGAAGGGTTCCTTTCCCCCCACAGCCCTGCCAGCATTTGATGTTGATTGATTCACTGATAGCAGCCATTCTTTCTGGGGTGAGATGGAAGCTCAGTGTTGTTTTCATCTGCCATCTCTCAAATGAGCAGTGGTGTTGAACATTTCTTCATATGTTTCTTTGCTACATTCTTCATCTAGAAAACATCTGTTCATTTCAGACGCCCATTTTTGATTTGAGTCTTTAAACTGGGAGGGGGGAGGGATTTCCCAACTTTTTTAAGGTCTGTATATATTTTTTGTCTGAGGAACAGCTGGTAAATTTTTTTCCATATTGTAAGTGGTCTTTTCGCTCTGGAGTTGGTTTTTCTTGCTGTGCAGAAGGTTTGTAATAAGATAAAATCCCAGTTGTTGATTCTTTGTGTTAGTTCCTGTGCTGATGAGGTTTTGTTCATATTCCTTTGCTATGGCAATGCCTCCAAGAATTTTACCTAACTTATCTTCCAGCTGGTTTAGTGTTTTTATTTTAATATTTAACTTTCTAAACCACTTTGATTTTAGTTTAGTGCATGGTGAAACATATAGATCTAGCTTTAATCTTTAGCAGATCGAAACCCATATTTTCTAACACAACTTGTTAAAGAGGCTATCTTTCCTCTATTGAGTGTATTTGGCTTTTTTGTCAAAGGTAAGGTGGCTTAGTATATCTGGGGTTATTTCTGAATCTTCTGATCTGTTCTGTTGACCCTCAGGTCTGTTACTTTGCCAGTACCATGTTGTTTTTCTCACAGTAGTTTTGTAGTATACAATCTATTTTTAATATAATTTATTTTGGACTTAGCAGTATTACATCTATTATTTCTGTTGTTTTGCAAATGTACTGTCAGCCTCATTTTGAAATTTACATACATTCTCCTCTGTGCCCTCTCTCGTTTGTCTTATTCTTTTAAATATAAAATTTAAGAGAACCATCCTAAGAAAAGAATTCGTCTTTTCTCTGCCATCATATGTAACACATTTACACTTAATCAGTAGGCTTTTCTCATAGTTTTAATGTGCTCAGTCAGGATTTTGTTATGCCAGGGTTTCCTTTTAGGTTTCAGCTTTATTGACATTTTATCTATGTTCGTACCAGGTCTGTAGAACCAATGGTATGTCATGATCTTGAGTTAGCTTTTTCCTTTGTTCTCCATTTTAAAATGTATAAATTTAGCATTCTCATCACAATCATGCTGTATTTTTAGGCACTTCTCATTTCTATTTCTATAATGGGATAGCTTTTGAGGAACTGCTGTGAGATTGTACCACTTTACAATCTGATGAAGAATATACAAAGTCCTAGTTTCTCCACATCTTCATGAGCACTATTTAAAGAGTATAAAATAATGTTTCATTGTGGTTTGAATTGCAGATCCTTCATGATTCGTGATGTTTTATATGCTTGTTGATCATCTGTGTATTGTCTTGAAAAACACCTGAGTCCATGGCACATTATCTTTTTTTTTTGAAACAGGGTCTCACTTTGTGGTTCAGGCTGGCCCTGAGTTCAGCCTCCAACTCACATCACAGCAATCCTCCTGCCTCTGCCTCCCGAGTGCTGGGATTACAGGCGTGAGCCACCACGCCTGGTATTGTGGTATGTGGTACTGATTGCTGCTGGGCGTGAGTCTCCACACCCAGTATTGTATGTGGTTACCGGGGATCGAACCCAGGTCCTTGCACTTGTAAGACAAGCGCCAGAACCACTGAGCTATATCCCTGGCCCCATGGCACATTTTCAATTGGATTCTCTTTTTGAGTTTCAAAAGTTGTGAATATTAACTCTTTCAGACAAAAGACTTGCAAATAATTTCTGTCATTCCATAGATTGCCTTTTCACTCTCTTGATTGTATCAAAAGGACAAAAATAGAAGTTTGATATCATCTAATTTGTTTGTTTTTGCTCTTGTTTTCTGTACCCTTGGTAATATAGCCAAAAAATCATTTGCAACTCCACTGTCATTAAGATTATCCTCTCTGTTTTCATCTGGGAGTTTAGTAGTTTGATTATTACATTTAGGTCTTTAATTCCATTTTCAGTTAATTTTTCTGTCTGGTGTAACATAAAGGCCCAAGTTCATTCTTTTGGGTGTGGCTGTGGAATTTATCTTGCATTGAGTTGTTTTAGCACCATTTTGAGAATCAAGTACAGAGTTTCTTTCTGAACTGTATTTGATTTAATGATCCGTGTATCTGTTTTTGGGCTATTACCAAACTGATTTGATTAGTCTAGCTTTCTTAGAAGATATTTTCAGTCAGGAAGTGTGGTGGCTTTAGCTTTGTTGTGTTTTAAAGTATTTTGTCTATTCAGGGTTCTTTATGATTCCATTCAATTTTAAAATGAATATTTCTGTTTCTGTGAACGCTACCATTGAGGAATTCTTTAGATTTCTTTGGGTAATACACATGTCTTAATATTAATTCTTCTAATTCATGTACACAGGTTGTCTTGCAATTGTTTGTGTCATCTTTAGTTTCTTTCAATACTGTTTTAGAGTCCTCAGTACAAAAAGTCTTTGAGTTCTTTAGTTAGCTTTATTTCTAAAAATTTATTATTTAGGATACTATTGTAAATTGGATTATTAATTTTTTTCAAATATTTTATTGGTTGCACATGTCAGAATTTATGCTGAGCTTTTTTTTTCCACAAAAATCCGACTTATAAATTGTAATATACTTAAAAGTAATAGGAATTTGTTTTTGTTTGTCGATTTCTATATCTTGCAACTGTTAGATTTATTAGTTCTAATTGGCTTTTTAGTGGAAACTAGAACTTTGTACACATAGGATCATATCACATGCTAAAAGAGATTTGTTTTGTTTTGTTTCTTGTTTCATTTTTCCTGCCTAATTTCTGGGTCATTTCTAAGAGAAAAATTTTTAAATAAGCAGTTCAGACCATGATGAGCATTTTGAGATTTACCCTTTGAGGGTAAGGGAAAGTCACTGAAAGATTTTTTAAAAACAAGATTGTCAAGTGTGCACTTTGGAAACAAAATTAAGCACCATAGGTCCTAGTGGAGAAGAGATAGTAAGAGTTGATACAGAAAATAGCACACTACTGCAGGCTGGTTTATTTAGTGATTTAGGCTGAGGGATAAAGTGGTGGTGGTCAGAGGTGGAAGTGGAAAAATAAATAAATGAGAGTTAGGTATTTAGAATGGTTGAGATAACTAATGCAGTGGTGGCAAGCCTCTAGCACAAGAACTGCAGTGAGCTATTTCCTTCCATTGAAAGCGCTAAAAGATTCACCATCACTGATCTAATGGATTGTATACATGGGTGACTTTTGAGAAGAAAACATTTTTAAGGCCATTTCTAAGTTTGTAGTTTAAGCACAACTGAATAGTTAGAGACCTGGAAATGACATAAACTGTGGTGTAGAGATTTTTTTTTTTTTTTTTTTTTTAGGTTTTTTTTGAGACAGGGTCTCGCTTTGTAGTTCAGGCTGGCCCTGAGCTCAGCCTCAAACTCACATCACAACAGTCCTCCTGCCTCTGCCTCCCAAGTGCTGGGATTACAGGCGTGAGCCACCACGCCCGGCACTGTGGCATGTGGTAATGATTGTTGCTGGGGTGAGTCTCCACACCCAGTATTGTTATGTGGTTACTGGGGAATAGAACCCGGGCCCTTGCGCTTGCAAGACAGGTGCTGGAACCACTGAGCTATATCCCCGGCCCCTGTGGTGTAGAGATTTTAGTATGTTTGGGAGATTCTTGTGAAACGGCAAGTTAGAAGTGCTAATGCATCTTAAGTTAATTATCCTTAATGTAGGAACTGATACTTTCTTATTCAGTATTATAAAACATTTTATGGAAAGAGAGTTTTTACTTTCTTAACTGGCTAAAGATCATGTACTTCATTGCTACCTTATATCATTCATCTTTGTTGATAGGCTTGAATAAGTAGTTAAATTTGATGTATTTATCTACTCAGATGTCATACACCTTAAGTCTGACAAACAGTAAGACAGGTTGTTCTATAAAGAAAAAAGTCCTAGATTATTGAGAGCAATTAAAGATGTAGTAGAATGGGAAAAAGAAAATTAGTGAAAGAAAATGGACATAGAAGGACAAGAGGTGGGGAGATGTGAATTTTCAGTGGAACTGATTAGCATGTATAGTTTTCTTTTGATTCATTTGGCTCATGAACTTTAGAATAGGTAATTACACTTTAAAGACTAATGCTACCTCACAACTCTTTACTACTATAAAGTATCATTCTAATTAGAAGTAGTGACAGCAAATAGATTTTTCTGGTCCCACAATACAAAAAGCTAAAAGACTAGCCCATTATTCTAGTCCTGGTGCCATCATTAGATGCTTTCTGTGAGCCTTAGTTTACTCATCTGCTAAGTGATGGAGCTGGGAAAAATCATCTATGAAGTGCTTTCTCTATAATCCATATTTCTTTGAGATCTGCTATACCCTAAGTGTGGCAGTAATTGTTATTAGAAAACACGGTTTTGAAACTTTTAATATTAATAAATCTTTGATATAATGATTAGGCTAAGATATTTGCAATTTGTCAATTTAACTTACATATGGCTATTGAGATTTTTTAAGGACTACTTGAGATGCTTTTTAGAAGTGCCACCATTTTGTTAGATATTTACTGCCTTTAAAATTTGTTTGCCATCGTATTTCAGATTCAGTTAATTATGAATTATGAGAGTATTGAAATAATTCCTCTTGAGAGTATTGTTCCCTTTTGAGAGGTTTAGGAAACTAAATCTTTTTTTAAGTGTTACTACAGTCAAAATGACCTTATTTTAAGTTTCTTTTAAATCTTTGACTACATCTGCCCAGATTTTACTTTGGTTGTAAACTGAACTGTGAAGAAGCTATTTGCAGTATAATTTTCTGTGTTAGTCAGCTTTGTGTCACTACAAATAAATATCTGAGAAACTTAGCCCAGAGGAAGAAAGGTTTATTTTGGCTCACTGTCTCAGAGGTTTCAGTCTATGACCAGCTGGCTCCAAAGCAGAAACATCATGATGGAGAGCATTATAAAGAAGAGCTACTCACCTCATGGCAGCCAGGAAGCAAAGAGAAAAGGAAAAGGCCCTCAAAAAGATAATACCCCTCAAAGGCACACCCTAGGGTCCTATTTCCTCCAACCAGGCCCTACATCCTATTAGTACATTCTGCTGGGAACTAACTCCTCAGTGATTAGTCCATTGATGAAGTTAGTATCCTCACAAACCAACCATATCTAAGTACCTCTTAGTCTAGTCAAGATGAGATCAAGATTGACCATCACACCATCCTGTAATAGAATCATGTGATATTTTAAAAATAATGCCATTCATCTAATATCTAAGTATCAGAAATGTGCACATTTATTTATGTGTTAGATCTTTACAGTTGTTTTTTTTTTAGATTTGTTCTAAAGAGAAAAGAACAGTGGGTATAGAGGCTTAGACTTCAAGGGTAAAATTTGGGATCTTGTGTTATTTAGAGATTCATGGTTTTAATACTGAAAAGCTATGATCATAGTACTTGAGAAAATCTTTTCATACTAATGTGCAATATACTTAGATGTAAAAATAAAAGTGTTAGAAAAGAGCCTGTGTTACTTAAAGAGCATCTCATTTTTCATCTTCCCACCCATAAACTTTGAGATATATCTTCTAGTCTGTTCACAGGTAGGGAAAGTAATGTTTTATAAGAATAATTTAAATGTTACTACAAAAAGGTTTTCAAAGGTTTCAGAGTAATTGAATAAATATTTAAAAATCATTCCATTATAACACAATGAGAATAATAATAACACTTAGGAAAAAGCTTAAATTGAAATTGTTAAAACTTGAATTCTCGGGCAGGGGAGTTGGCTCAGTGGTTCCGGCGCCTGTCTTGCAGGCGCAAGGACCCGGGTTCGATTCCCCGGTAACCACATACCTATACTGGGTGTGGAGACTCACGCCCAGCAGCAATCAGTACCGCATACTACAGTGCCGGGCGTGGTGGCTCACGCCTGTAGTCCCAGCACTCGGGAGGCAGAGGCAGGAGGATTGCTATGATGTGGGTTTGAGGCTGAGCTCGGGGCCAGCCTGAACCACAAAAGTGAGACCCTGTCTCAAAAAAACCTTAAAAAAAAACTTGAATTCTCTCAGCCAGGGATTTAGCCCAGTGGTTCACCACCTGCCTTACAGGCACAAGGGCCCAGATCAATCCCTGGTAACCACATATAATGCCAGATGTGGTGACTCACCCCCAGCAGCAATCAACACCGCATATTACGGTGCCAGGTATGGTGGCTCATGCCTGTAATCCCAGCATTTGGGAGGCAGAGGAAGGAGGACTGCTGTGAGTTCAAGGCTCACTTAGACTACATAGTGAGCTCAGGGCCAGCCTGAACTACAAAGCGAGACCCTGTCTCAAAAAAAAAAAAAAAAAAACACCTTGCATTCTCTTTCAGAAATAGAAAAAATAAAATTAATTCCTATTTGTAAATGAACAGAAAAGCACAGATTTGAACAGAATAGAAATTTATTGTGCTTAAAAAGCACAATAGTGTCAGGTATTGAGATTTTTTTTGAATGCTACTTTACACTTGATCTTAGCCAAAAGGCCAAGAAGCAATTGAATGATAATTTAAAAATAACACAGACTCATAATTTTAATGGATTTGTTCTTTGGCAAACTTGTCCGTTGTATTTATTTTTCTTTAGATATTTTGATTCATTCTAAAACATCTATTTAAAAACAGTAACCTTTCTGATACTAATAATTCATCATTAATGTTGAACAAGGTATTAGTTGAATTTATCTAGAATATCCACATGTCCTTCAAGGTTGTGCATATAATTTGTAAAGCCAGAGCTTTACAACTTTTAGATGCTGACCAGTATTACTCAGAAATAACTGATATAGGAAGAAGAATTTATATCATTTTTAGTAACTATTAGAATTTAATATAGAATTATTTTTATAATCAAGTAGTTTATTTGCCTCATACCAAATGATACTTTTAAGGGGCAAAAATTAATGCACCTATAAAAAGTTGGCAATATACCTTTTCTTGCTAATAGATTAATAATTTATATTAGCCTTATTGGAAGTAATGAAAAAAAAGTTTTAGTTCCAGTATTTTAAAAAATCCTTATAAGTATTTGTATTGCAAATGAATTACTACCTAATGTTAATAATCTATTATGTCTTGTTTTTTAAAGTGAATGAATTTTTAGCTTTTGAGGGTCCCATCTTGTTGGATATGAGAATTAAACATCTAATCAAAACAAATCAGTTAAGTCAAGCAACTGCTCTAGCAAAGCTGTGTTCTGATCATCCAGAGATTGGTACAAAAGGTAGTTTTAAGCAAACTTACCTTGTCTGTCTTTGCACATCATCACCAAATGAGAAGTTAATCGAAGAGGTAAGTTATATTTCTTTGTTAGTAATTTTTTAATGGAGAGATTAATTTTAATTAGAATGTTTTTGAGTTCCCTTTTTTTCTATATACTGAAGGGACCATTGTCAGTCTTACAGTTTTGATGTGCTCCTGGTTGATGGCAAGTTGATTCTAAGCAGCTTTCAAAATTTTTAAAACTGATAACCCTTGGCCTCCCTTTTTAAAATGTGGCCTTTTAAATACTTTGATTATATTCACAGAAAAATGTTGGTGGCCTAAGAATCTAATAGGATATTTATATTTGGCATCATTGTGTCCACAGTTTCAAATTTCTCTGATGTCAGAATACTTTGAGACCTTTTTAGCCTGTTTAAGTCACCAGGGCAAACCCATTATTTCTGCTCCAGAATGCTCAAGTCATTACCCCTTTCATTAGGGATATGCCTGACACATATATTCTCAGTCTGTCTCGCCTTAACTGTTTCTTTTGTTCAATTATTTTTCCCTGATTCTTGTCAAGCATTTGAGTTTTTAGTCTGTTATTTAGAGGATGATGGGAATGGACTTGGTTAGGAGTCAGCCATTGCCTGAATTCGTGGTCCTTCTGAGAAGCCACTGGCCCCCGAGCCCGTAGGCAGGGAGACAGCAGCTGTGTCTGGGTGTCAGAGGAACGGCGCTGAGAAGGATGAATCTGGCTTCTTGGGAAGGAATGAGCTTTGGCTTGAATTGTTGATGTAGGTTGGCAGTGTTTACTTTAGATCCATTATTTTTGTTGGTTTAAATCATAAAAATAAACAAGCTTAAAGTAAAATTCTTTCTTATCTTTCTCTAATCATTTTCTTATCTGACACTTCCTGAGGTAATACAATAAGTTTGAAATTTGACATATAAGCTTTCTTACATTTTTATGCATATACACATATTTTTATATATTGAAAACTACGTAGACATACCCTGACTGCTAGTCACCTTCCTCTTCCTTATTGACATCTTTTCCTTCCCATTCCATTTAGATCAGACTGATTCTTTTCCCATGACTGTGTAATTTGTAATTATTTTTAAACAGAATGATGGACATTTTGATTGTTTCTTGTACATGTATTCTTGTATCCTTGCTGGTAATATACTGGTAGAGTAAATTTTGTTGCGCCAAAGAATATATATATTTTAAGTGGATAGGGATAGACTACATGCATCAAAAAAATACTATATGAAATTTCTTCTTTCCTAACATTAGAAATTATCAGCCCTTTTAAAGTATTTGCTAGCCTGTATTAAACAGATAATAGCTTATTGCTTCATTTTTACATTTTCTTAGTAATGACAGATTTACCACTTAAGTATACATTTCTGTATGAGAGGCAGTTGTTTTTTGTTTTTGTTTTTGTTTTTCTGAATGAATCTCATTCTCTTGAGATTATTCTTGAAGTGTGATTAGAACCATTGCATTTTAGTGAATAGAATCTACACTTTAAAAGTTGTACTTGGTAAACATAAAGTACATTGACAGTGTTTGGTCTTTAAATATTTGATTTAAAGAGCCCTAAGAAAACCTAAAAATAACTTGCATCTTTTTCTGCTTTACAAGGGATTCAGCAAAATATTTCTGTAACAAATAGATCATTCCACTTGGTTTTAAATGTTTGGATCAGAGTTGTAATTATTCTGCTGTTTAAATTGTGCTCACTTTCAAAACAATAGACAATAGTTCTTGGATAATAATACTGATTAACTCTGAATTATACCAGCTTGGATTTCTAAAATCTTGTTTACTGATAGCTATGTTTCACTTTCCATAATTTTGATTGTCATTGGCTTAAATATGGTTTGATTGTTTCTGCCATTATCTTTATCATATTTTTCCAAGAGAGCCATCTCATGGCAAATCAGGCACTGAATACTCTCAAATGCATTCTGAAAATTATTTCATTAGTATGTCTATAAAAGAAGTTGTCTTACATTTGAATGTAGGAAATATCAGTTAGTATATTGTATAAATGAGTACAGATACTTGTAGACTATCACATGCAGGGGAATATGTAATTTTAAATATTAAGAGTAAGCTAATGAGAGTAATTTCTTTAAGGAAATAACTTTTCTTTTAAGTAGTATACATTTAGTATCAGCATTCTAGAGGAATGGATCAGGTTTTTAAAAAAACAGTTATTCAAAGCAAATTTCACTTTCAAATAATCAAGCATGTATCTGTATTTAGCCATATAGAGCACTGGCATGCTTTTGGAAAGTTCTGGAAAGAGTACAAACTGAGGGAGCCTATGCTGAAATCTTTATTCAGCCAGTGTGAAACTTTCGAGTAATTTAACTTCTCTGAGCCTTTTTCTAAGAAGTATAACTTGAACATTCTAATAAAAAAGTTCCAAATCTAAAATTCTCTAAAATCTGTCACTTTTTAAAAACTAGCATACCACAAAAGTGGAAAATTCCACACCTAGCCCTAGTAGAGACATAGATGCATAAAAATGTTGTATAAACTATCTTTAGGCTATACATTTAAGATGTATATAAAAAGAAAGTTAGGTTTGGGTCCCAATCACAAGGTATTTTCTTGTACATATACAAATATTCCAAAATCTAGAATGCTTTTGGTCTCAAGTAGCATGGACAAGGAATGAATGCTCAACGTGTAATAGTACCTTCCGGGCAAGCTCTGTTGGATTGACAGTGCTATTTTTGAAGACACTGGGAGGAATGAATAGTAGCTATTGTTACTGTTTCTCACATCTTATGAAATAAATTGAAAAATCTCGTGAGTTGACTGTATTTGTCTGCATGGGTGATTTAGGGTAATTTGTTTAAATTTAATACAGCTCCTAATATAAGATCATGTGATGAAGTGACAAGACCTCTTGGGTATTTGATGTCTATCAGGCAAGATTTGATATGTGGCCCTACCATTTAATTGTTTTAAATTGAGCACATTATATAACTGTTTTGAACTCGGTGCTTATTACACATAAAGTGTTAGTAATACTGATCTAGTGGAGAAATTCTAGTGAAGTAATATAATATCCATAAAATATCTGGCAACATGTTTAAATATTGTCTAAATAAAGTCCCTGCCCCATTTGTGATACTGAAGATTAAATCCAGGTCCTTTACACTGAGGTACATCCTCCTTTTATTACAATTCATTTTGAATCAAGAGCTAACTGAGTTTCTAAGTTGCCCAGAGTGTACTACAACTGGTGATCCTTCTGCCTCATGTTTCCAGAGTGCTGGGATCATAGGTGTGCCACCATGCCTAGCTCTACCCATCTTTATTTAGATGGAGTCACTTCAGAAAAGGATTTGTTAGAAAATTGTGACAGGAGTAGTGGAAAGAGCACTGTACCAAGATGTACGAACTCTGCCATTAACTTTATGCTTCCTGTAAGGAATCTGTGATATTAATTATATAAACATGGAGTTTGGTATTTTCTTGCTTTGGTGTTTTCTGATCCAGTTTCATGTTAAAAAAAAAAATAATAGTAACAAATGAGACCTCTGAATCTGTTGTCACACAGTTTTTACTTTATTATCAAAGTTGACCTAAGATTATTTCCATCATCCATTCAGACATTTCTTCAATCCTAAACACATTACCTTTTACACATATACTTTTGTTGACCTAGTATTTGATGAAAAAGAGAAGTTCAGCTAGAAGGAATGTAGGTTCTCATGTCTTGTGTTTGGTGTTCAGGGGTTTTTTATATACTCTTGATTGTACCATACTGGAATTAAGCCGCCTGTCTCTGGAACACAGGTGACTTGTGTTTATATGCCCTATATCTCATTCTTTGTCTTTTAGCAAATGTTTGCAGAGACTGTAAGTTAATTCCATTTACTTTAAGTAATATTATAGTGAGGTAGTACCATTTTATAAGATGTGAGGATATCATTCAATGAACTAAGTTGCCTTCATCTAGATTGTATATACACACATGTCAGTGTTGGAGAGGAAGTAAACTTACATGAAAAGCAAAATAGTGAAGATTCATAGAAAATTGAAGTTAGCTTATTTTAGAAGTGAGATAGCAATTTAAAATGTCTATATTATCCCCCTGTGACCAGCAGACACTTAGTCTGAACTCAGAATAACTTTTTCTGCTGATTCTTTGTTTTTAAGCAGTGGATAAGAAGGGTAAAAGTATTGCTGTTTTGATTTTTTTCTTTAGTGTGTATCTGATTTAATAGTTAAAATATACTTAATTAACATTATTTACTGAACATAGATAATTTCTTGAAAGTAGTTGGTTGTACTGTGTTTTAATATTCTATCAGAACTACCATTAATTTTTACTAGCTATGAAAACTTTTTAAAACTACAGCCCAGTCTTTGTTCCAGTACTGATTATGATTTAATAATTTCAGACACTTCTGAAAATTATTTATAGAGATCTAATACAACGTTTAGAATATATACTGCAGGTGTATTCTAATATAAAGCCATTTTATAGAATATTTCTGTTTTCTTTAGATTTCAGAAGTTGATTGCAAAGATGCACTAGAAATGATCTGTAACTTAGAATCTGAAGGTGATGAAAAACATGCTCTGGTTTTATGTACTGCATTTTTATCACGTCAGCTCCAACAAGGAGATATGTACTGTGCTTGGTGAGTTGCTTTTTATTTTTTTTAAGGAATATTTGTTAAATCAAAATATAGAGCAGGTTTTTGGTAATTCAGATAGCTTAGTATTTTTTTA
The DNA here is from genome assembly GCA_004026965.1 of Petromus typicus. Lineage (NCBI taxonomy): Eukaryota > Metazoa > Chordata > Mammalia > Rodentia > Petromuridae > Petromus > Petromus typicus. The sequence goes on along the minus strand of PVIR01040160.1, from coordinate 114 downwards.
TATATGTAAGTCTTAACAATGTGGCAAAAAGCTGTTTTCAGATATTACATGCTATACAAATTGATTGTCAAGTAATTCACATTTCAGTTTTAAAACTTAATTACTGACAGGGCC
>PVIR01040159.1:0-13516 GCA_004026965.1 Petromus typicus | reverse complement strand
TTTTTTTTTTTTTTTTTTTTTTTTTTTTTTTTTTTTTTTTTGAGACAGGGTCTCGCTTTGTGGTTCAGGCTGGCCCTGAGCTCAGCCTCCAACTCACATCACAGCAATCCTCCTGCCTCTGCCTCCCGAGTGCTGGGATTACAGGCGTGAGCCACCATGCCCGGCACTGTGGTATGTGGTACTGGTTGCTGCTGGATGTGAGTCTCCACACCCAGTATTGTTATGCGGTTACCGGGGAATCGAACCCGGGCCCTTGCGCTTGCAAGACAGGCGCCGGAACCACTGAGCTAACTCCCCGGCTCCCTAAAACTACTTTTTACAATTAAAACTTTTCAAGTTAATGAGCTTATTTCTGATAGAATATCTGAAAAGCTCTCACTGCCTATATAGTTATGTGTTTTATGATAATTTTTGAGAGCATAAATATCATAAAACTGTAGATGGCCCAATCTTTTCACAGATTAAAAAAAGAATATAGATGGAAGGTAGAAAGTAAACTGCCATTCCAAAAACATGAAAGCATGACTTTGGATGCACATGTGCTTCTTGACAAAGAAGAAACTGAAAGCCTGTCTAGTAAATTCAGTTTACCTGACTACATTTTACTGGAACTCATAAGATAAAATGATAATGGCAATTTAATAGTTATATAATGGCAGCTCACTACACTGTACAAAATGAAATGTCTTTTGTAAATTTGCAGGCTGTTTTGAAATAGATAGAGATGTTAAACTAACAAATGTTAACCTGTTAGAATTATCTTTACAGATTTCTGATGTATTTTGTTAAACTGTCCTGACACATTTGAAACACCTTGACTTAAGTAGTTTGCTGAGTGAATTATTTGCATTGTGCTCTGGAATATAAAAACATTACTCTTATTCAGCACCAACTCTGCAACATAATTCTTCGTAAGATGTCTAGTATTTTGAAGTGATTACTACCGAGTGACTCTCAAGAACTGGTGCAAAAAATTAAATCTCTATGAGTTGTGTTCAAATGATCACATTTTATAAACCAGTTTACATCTCAGGGAAGAAACTATGAGATAAGATCTTTGGATCACAGGGAAGGTTATTTTAAGCCCTTATACTTTTAATTGTTGATATTGTTTTACAGTTTTATTTAAAACATTTTGAAAGATGTCTCAATAGATAGTGACTTTGCAATTTGCTTAGTATTATACTCAAAGATTGAGCTACACCTGTCTCTGAAAATATTTAGGGAAACATGCTATTATATTTCTAAATTAAATCATAAAAATGTTAGAGTAACATTGAATTGTCATTTATGTTTATATAGGAAAAGATAAATGCTTTTTTAATATTGCCAGAACATTTAAGAGGTTACCAAAGTAGAATTAATGCAGAGTACAAAGAATTTTGAGGTTAATGAGTCACGCCAAAGTGGCTTAACTGCATTGAAACTTTTACTGTGTTTATTGGAGGCTTCATAATTCCCATGGGAATTTTTTTCTATCATTTGTTAAAGTTAGTGTTTCAAGGTTATTGGACTTATTATTTCAAGTAAAAGAGTAAAGCATTTATGTTGCAAGGCTGACTAATTAAGTACTTGCAGGTGAGCTACTTGTGTTTATTAGTCCTTTGAAGGAAGAATAATTCATTTAGGATGAAAATGTTGAAATTAAATGTAAATTATAATTGTCCCCAATCTGGCCACTGAGAAAATACATGTGATTCTGATATTTGGAGGCTCACAAATAAGGCCACAAAATTGTCCTCTAACCATGGCTATGGATTGAGTTTGTGCCATGCTTGTAGGGGTTTCCATTTGCTGTAAGTAGAGCTCATTCTCCAAGAAGTATGGATCAAGGTCTCTAAATGTTTTTGGAAAGACTAGACATCAAAATGACAAATAGTGAAAAATATCTCAGAAAACAGTGTGGTGTAAGGAGCAGAGGCAATTAGTTTTAAAAGGGTATAATTGATATTAATAGAAGGTGTATCTATGGAGCAAGAACAAGATGATAAAATATAACAGTAAATGGATAAAAATGACTTTGAATATTGAAAAGAGCCCAGAACAAAAATCAGCTGAGGTGTGGGCTGGGGATAGAGCTCAGTGGTTCCGGCACCTGTCTTGCAAGTGCAAAGGCCTGGGTTTGATCCCCGGTAGCCATATAACAATACTGGGCGTGGAGACTCACCCCAGCAGCAACCAGCACCACATACTACAGTACCGGGCACGGCAGCTCATGCCTGTGATCCCAGCACTCGGGAGGCAGAGGCAGAAGGATTGCTGTGATGTGAGTTTCAGGCTGAGCTCAAGGCCAGCCTGAACCACAAAGCGAGACCGTGTCTCAAAAAAAAAAAAAAAAAAAAAAAAAAAAAAAAAAAAAAAAAAAAAAAAAAAAAAAAGCTGAAGTGTAAGAAAAACAAAGTTTCTGAATTCTATTGGAATGGTAAATATTTACTTGATACAACACAAGACCAATACAGTAAAAGACAGGGCTAAAAATATCAGAAAAATGAAAAAAAATCCTTTATTCTCTTACTCGTGTATGTATACATATATATATACACACATATATATATATACATATATGTGTATATATACAATTTAAAACACACACACACACACACACACACACACACACACACACATATATGTCTCTTTAAAATGAAAATAAACTCAGAGAAAGTGAAAGAAACAGAGGATTCAGTGTGCAGAGGCAGAAAAAGGCACACTCCTAGATTAAAATTGCTATAGTTGGCCAGCAGAACAACTATCTGAGGTTGGACAGGACAACCCTAGAAGGAATGATATGGAGTGGGTGTGGGGGAAAAGAGAACTATATTTCCTTTCAGTCACTTTGTAGAAAATTACTCCCTCAAATAAGAGCTCTAGGTGTGTTTGGAAAAGTCATTGATAAAAGCAACACTTGAGACAATAAAATAAATGAAATGACAATCATCAGCTCCATAGAAAACAAAAAGCTTAAGTAATGTAAATATTATTTAAAATGTACTGTGTTTATAAACTTGATGGGGAAATGCCAGTGGGCTGGAATAGCTACTTGTCACGAATTGGGACCATCTTCTAAAGTTTTCTGTAGAAAGTAGAACTGGAAAACTACATTTTATGAATTCCCTTTCTTCAAAGGGTTCCCAATAAATAGTACTTTGGAAGGTAGAAGAGAATGGAGCTTTATCATTAGGTGGCAGTTGGAGAAGACACTTGACACATGTGAGATTTCAGGATGTCCCCAGGGGAGCCTTTTGGGAATCATTCACATTGGAAATGATAACTGAAGCACGTGAATGGAAAATATCTGAGATACTCAGCTCTCCAATATCTGGAAATATTGCTTATATATGTAGTTTCCGATCTTTGCCAAGTGTCCTTTTATTTATTTATTTTTTTGTACTGAGGATCAAACTCAGGACCCTGCACTTTCCAGGCATGTGTAGTGCCACGAAGCTAAATGCCCAGAAAGATCTTTTTTGGATATTTTTCAGGCTTTTTTCTTATGTTAAATTTTTGGAACACATATATCCTGGGTTTCTGCTTTCCTAATTAAATTTGTATTTTAAATATAAAATTTTAAGTATTAAATTTGTATTTAAAATACAATGACCAGTACCAGAAGAAAGAGCTTAAATAGTTAAATATTAGTGTTACCAATTGAATGTTCATGTGACCCTAAATTCATTGGTTGAAATCTAATCTACAATATAATGGTAGTTGGAATTAGGCCTTTTACAGGTGCTGATGTCGTGGAGGTAGAACCCCAGGGGTGTGATCAATGTCTTTATTAAGGAACTCCAACACAGCAAGAAGAAGGTCACTTCTGCTTCAGGAAGGAGGACCCTAGTAGTTACTGAAGCTACCAGCGTCTTGATCTTCAACTTCTCAGTCACTAGACCTATAAGAAATACAATGATTTATAAGCTACTGAGTTTATAGTACAGAGCTAGAGCAGCCTAAATGGGCCATGGCAATGTGAAAAATGCAAGTAGTGATATATATATTCCTTCAAAAAATATATGCACTTCAGGAAAAGAAATGCATAAATATTTTAATATTAAATTTACTGAGACCTTCAGAGTTTAATGCAAGTTATCTGTGGCCTCCACATTTACAAGAGATTCTCAGAGTGCTGATCTTTAGCTCCCAGACATTGGTGTGATAATCTGGTCCTTGTAACTTTGGTCACGGAGATTATGGTGTGAGACCCTACTTGACATAAAAACAGCCATTTTGTTAAAAGCCTCCATTTTGTGTTTTAACCTCCCTGTGAACCTAGAACTGTTTTCCTTGGGAACTGTCCACCCAACTGATATGCGCAGCCACAGATTGTTTGTTTTTAGAACATATTATTCTATAGTAACCAGCAATCTAATTATTGCTATTGGCTTCTGTAATGACTCGTTTCTGCACTTTAACAATAGAATGATCTAATCACTTCTGCATAGAAACCTGCTAGTCATAGGTGGAGGGGTAGAATACTGCAGCCCAAGTTAACCTCTGTGATTTCCTCTGCATGGAAGAATGGCTCTCAGCTGAGTAATAAAGCTGTTAGTTGACTTTAAGATCATGTTGTGTCCTGAGAGACTGTCTCAGTGATACTTGGTTCCAACAATGGCACCTACATTTTCAGTGTCTTCTCTAAGGGCTAGCAGTAGAGTGAATTTTTGTGATATACAGCATCCTCGAGGGTCCTCCCTATGAGGGTGAAATAATACGAGAGGATAAAGTATCCTAATATGGCAAAAACATAATAAAGACTATTTTTTTCCTGACATGTGTTTACATTTTTTGGTAGACTACTATATTATTATAAATACTCAGAAAGTCTGTAGATGTGCTTCTCAGATGTTTTCATTGTAACTATTTGGATGTACGTCTCTGTAGAAGAGCGATAGGGCCCGTGTCTCACTCTTCTACCCAGGAATACTTTCAGGTCCATGGCTCACGCTGCTATCCCAACCTCTGAGGAAATTTCCTCTAGAATGTTTTCATATCTAAATCAGTCATAAACTATCTTGCCAAACTTTCCCATGTCCTACGGGCCCATATAATTTGCTCAGAAAGCTCTTAATATAAAGGAACATGGACATGTCTTCTTGCCCACTTCCCAGGGGATGGTTGTATTTACAAATACTATGGATAACTTGTCTATTTAAATTATGTGTATGAAATGTAACTACCATTAAACTTTATATGCCTTATATGGTTTACTGGTTTTGAAAGAGTACATAATATTGGATGTCGATAGGAGTTTCTTTGCAGTTAAGCAGTTATAATTATAACAAGACCAGAACTGCAGTGGTAAGAGCCAAACAGACTATTGGCTGTTGCATAATATTTGCAAACAAAAAAGAGGCTTTAAGTCTCATATATTTTGTAATTTCAATTATTACACCACTACCGCTTGCCTATAAAGCCTGTCTCCAAGTATTTGTCTCATAATTTGTTTTAATTTTAAAGCAATGTTTTTGTACTTAGAATGAAATCTTTTTTATTTCTAGTAATACTTTTAAACCAGATAATAGGTTACTTTATTCCAGAGTTGATAGGGAGATTTTGCTTCTACATCAAAGGAGGAAAAAAAGACAAGCTAAAATTATAGACTAGCCAATGGCAAGCAAGAGAAGGAAGGCCCCGAGGAGTTGTGGAGCTATCTGCATACAGCTTATGTTCTCAGAAATACAACTGATACTTTTTTTTGCACCCTTCAGTGGCAGTGTGTTTTATTTTCTCTGACAGCAAAAGCAATTGCTGAACATAACAGAAGTAATTGTGTGAGAAGTTCAACATGACTTCATTGTTCTGCCTCTCTAGCTTTCTTTTTTTTTTTTTTTATATTTACCTCATGATAAGACAAATACTATCCTGGTATTTGAAAACTAGAATTTTGGTCAGGACAACATGACTTACTCAAGAGGAATGTTTGCCTTTTTCATCCCCTACTCTTTTCTTAACAACTTTAGAAAGAGTACTTTATAGACATTGATAATTGTTGCTTTAGAACAATATTCAAGAATAAAAATACATTAAAATTATAAAATGATCACTGGCTTTCCAGGGATATGTACTGATAAATTCAGATGAATTCACATTCTGGATTTTCTCATTGCTTTGCTATTTGCTTGTCATTGTAGGTTCATGTATCTTTTTAGTCCCTGAAATAAATCCTGTGTAATGAGGAGAAACTAAATTACATTGAGTGCAAGCCTCAAAAATACACATATAAGTCAATGCTGTCTTATACCTCTTCAATTTTAAAGGTTCCATTTTATTCCCAGTAAAACTCTACAGTCCCCATTCCCAATATTTTCTAAAGAGCCCTTCCACTTTTAAGGCTCAGCTCATAGTAGTTTGTCTGAAAGCTATTGCTCTATTCCCACTTAGAGGCATTTAGTTTTTGGTTTGTTAATCTTTGTTCTTCCTTCTTCTCTTTCATGCTAGTCAAAATACAAGGCTGTCGTTAATATGTCTGAGAAATAGATGGTATATTTGAAGGCCACGAGTATAGGACCCTTCTTCAATTTCCCTCTCATAGCTAGTAAAGTTCAGGAAGAAGTGAGGACTTGAACATTTGCTAAATGAACAAATGTGTAGCCATCAAAATTCCATGAAGATTCAGTACAGATGCATGAAGTTTAAGTGGCTTTGAGTGCCTTCTGGCTTTGTGAAGATCCTATCAATGCAATCAGTTTGAATTGTCATAAAGATGTGACACTTTGGGAAATTAATTTATGTGATCATTAGTTGTGATTGTCAACTTGAGTGGATTAAGAAACACCTAGTGCATAGTAGAACATGCTTGTGAATACATCAGTGGGGGTGTGTCCAGAGATAAGTGACAGGGGGGCCAGCACAGTGTAGGGAAAAGCTGCACCTTGATCATGAGTGTCCCCATCCAATAAACTTGCAGGCCAGATTGAAGAAAAGCAGAAGGTCAGACAATGTTTACTTTAGAAAATTGCGTTCTGCTTTCATAGGTGCATGTACATACATCAGACTTTAGCTACTTCAACCTGTTAAAGTGGACCTTCATTAGAGGGAAAACCAAGATGGCAGAGTAGGGGTAAGCAGCACAGTAGTCCATCTGGGACTGGAATTCAGATCCTCGGAAAATAACAATTTAGAGAAAAGAAAAGAAGTAAAGCTACCAAGTTCCCAGTGCTGCCCTCCCACAGTGACTTGGCCAGACAGCCAGAGGTGAGAGTGGCCCAGAGGATGTGGTCTAGACTTAGACCTCCTGACAAGTTTAAGCTCAGATGAGGAAGGCTATGAAGCTCTTCCATCTAGAGTGAGAAACCAGGCCTGGTTGGTGTGGCTTTCAGACTTACTCTGTTGCCTACATCCAACACATCTCAGAGATTTGATTGTTTCTCCTGTCCACCAACATGGGCAGCAACACACGTAGGCTTGAAGGGTTTCTGCAGTTGGAAGCTGAATAGGTAGAGGAGCCATTAGAATAGGGCCACCTAACAAGCCAACAGTCTGTAAAGATTAGGTGGAGAAAACTGAATTGCTGGATAACAAAACTATATCCTGGAAAGGAACCATACATTCAAAAATGTAGAGAAAATTTGTTTTTTTGGACTCACTTTATTTCCTTCTATTTATTTTTTTGCCTCTTTCTTCTTCACTTTTTTTTTTTTTTGAGAGAGAAGAGCCGGAGAGATTTTCTTTTATTTTTATCTTTGTTTTCCTTCTGTTTTTCCTTATTTCTTGTTTGTTCTTTTCAATTACTTTCATATAATTCCATGTTTCCTTTTATTTCTTAATAAAAATAATTTATCTCAATTTTTTCTGTCTTCATTTTCATTTTCCATTGGTAAATTCTTCAAGAATTTCTTCATTCAGGGCCAGGGATTTAGCTCAGTGGTTCCGGCGCCTGTCTTTGCGAGTGCAAGGACCCAGGTTCGATTCCCTGGTAACCACATACAATACTGGGCATGGAGACTCACCCCACCTCACTCCTGTCTCAAAAAAAAAAAATTCTTCATTCATTTTCCTGCTCTCTACTCCCTTTATCTTTACTTAGTATGATCACTAACCTGTATTTTTCTTTTTTTTAGATTTTTTGAGACATGGTCTCACTTTGTGGTTCAGGCTGGCCCTGAGCTCAGCTTCAAACTCACATCACAGCAATCCTCCTGCCTCTGCCTCCTGAGTGCTGGGATTACAGACGTGAGCCACCACGCCCGGCACTGTGGTACGTGGTGCTGATTGCTGCTGGGGTGAGTCTCCATGCCCACTACTGTGTGTGGTTACCAGGGAATCAAACCTGGGCCCTTGTGCTTGCAAGAAAGGTGCCAGAACCACTGAGCTAAATCCCTTGCCCCTGCATTATTCTTTTTAAATACCAATTTATTGGTACATTTTATATATACATTATGATCATATTCAATACTGAGAATTTGTACCTGTACATGACATATCTTGATTCTCATTTTCTCCCTTCCTCTGCCCTACCTACATCTCTCATTCATCCCTATATGAATAAACTTTGTTTCCTTTTTTTACTATCAAAGTTTTTTTTTAATCTTTATTGGTACATTAAATATACACATCATGATTGCACTCCATAATGGGGATTTGTACCAGTCAGTATAAGACACAACTTAATTCTCACTATCAAAGTTTTTCTTTCCCTTTTTCACTTTCCCCTACATACCCTTTCCCTTTTCCTTTTGAACATTCTCTTCCCATTTCACAATACCTATAATATATTATTATTATTATTATTATTATTATTTTGAGAAAGGGCCTTGCTTTTGTGGTTCAGGCTGGCCCTGAGCTCAGCCTCAAACTCACATCACAGCAATCCTCCTGCCTCTACCTCTTGAGTGCTGGGATTACAGGCGTGAGCCACCAGACCTGGCACTGTGGTATGTGGTACTGGTTTCTGCTGGGCATGAGTCTCCACACCCAGTATTGTATGTGGTTACCGGGGATCGAACCCGGGTCCTTGCGCTTGCAAGACAGGTGCAGAACTACTGAGCTAAGTCCCTGGCCCCTTATAATATATTTTGCAACTCATTTACAACTTCAGTTTCTCACACTGCAGAAATGATATGGTATTTACACATCTGTGTCCTATATATTTCACTTATGAGTATGTCTTCAAGGTACATTCATCTGAGTATAAATGACTCAAATTTATCATTCTTTATAGCTGAGTAATACTCCTTTTAATTAACAAAATACATCTTTATTTTTTGATAGTTAACTCAATCTATTACCAATGAATTCTTTGTTGGTAGTGGAGATAAAGTTGTCACACTCAGTAGATATTTATTATTTGTCAATATTCAGCTTGTTTTAATTTAATCAATCAATTATTTATTTGTTTTGGTTTCCTGAGCCAGCATCTTGCTATACAGTCAGGCTAGCCTTGAAATTATATAGTCCAGACCGGCCTTAAACTTGCAATGATCCTCCTGCCTCAGCTTTCACATGCTCCTCATGTCTGCCAGTTTTAGAATTTATACTATACTTACTGATCTCTTTTCTGTGGCTGAGGATGCTACATTTTTGATTCTTCTGATATGTCAATAGTTTGGCTTTGTGCTGCTGTTGCTAATTTAGCTGCTATTGTCAAAGAAATGCAGTTGTTGCTATAAGTAGTTTTTCCTATATGCCAAATTCTGGATTGATTACCTTTGTGTCATTATCAGTACTGTTCTGTTCCCAGAGATCTGAGTGCTGGGCCCATGACACTGCGTCCTATCCTCACAAATTAGACAGTCAGAGCTTGAAACAGAAGCAAAGTTAGGTAATGAATTATGCCAAGTGCATCACTGAAAAATCAATCATAGATCACCATGCTAGTAAAAACGTCTTTACCCTTATCAGCACTGGAAACCTTAGTGCAAGACAAAACAAAATAAACAAACAAAAAAAATCATGAGACGAAAAAACAACACAAACCTTCAGAAACTCCCTAATGTCATTAAAGAAGAAATTCAAAGCTGCACAGCTGAGATAAATTCAACACAGTTTAGCGATCCTCCTGCCTCTGCCTTCCGAGTGCTGGGATTACAGGCGTGAGCCACCACGCCCTGCACTGTGGTGCGTGGTACTGATTGCTGGTGGGTGTGAGTCTCCACACCCAGCATTGTTGTATGTGGTTACCGGGGATAGAACCCCGGCCCTTGCACTTGCAAGGCAGGTGCTGGAACTACTGAGCTAAATCTCCAGCCCAAGTATAGCTGTTTTAATATTTTTATTATTTCTTGAGTCTTCATTTTTTTTAAATATAAGGTTTTATTGTATATTTTAAAATATGTGCATATTTTTCAGGAATAAAAACACATTTATATAGATCCTAATATTAAATGAAATAAGCCAGCCACACATATTTAAAAACTGCATGGTTTCTTTTACATGAAAACAGTAAATATAAGTAAAGTATAAAATTAGAGATGGATAATATGGGATAAGGAGACCTTTGAGAGGGAAGAGGAATAAAGAAAAAGAAAATGGGAGGGAAGGATGAGAAAGAAAGACAACAAATCTAAATGAAAATGTGTTATGTGTATATACAAACTCCTCCACAATGAAGATAATCTTTATATAAGCAAATATATACTAATAAAAATATGTTACTAATAAAAACGTCAGAATAAAAAATACACCCACACACCTGCAGAGAAGCTAAATCTTGTAGGTGTTAATGATTTTATGTGTCAATATAATTGACATAGTTCATCTGAAGATTTGCCAATGTTCTCAAGAGTGACTCTGTAGTTCATGAGCTACCTGCCTGAAATATAATCTCAAGAAAACTACAACTGAGTGAGAGGAACTAAAACAAATGCTTGGTGCTCCTTTGAGCACCTGCAAATCAATACTTGGTTACTGTTCCAGCAATGAGTAATAGGATGTACACAGATAGAGACAAACAGATACAAAATTATATCAACACTGAGATGAACTACAGTTTCTACAGAAAAAAATGCAAAATAAAAATGAACAAATCCCCATTATGGAGTGCAATCATGATGTATATATTTAATGTACCAATAAAGATTAAAAAAATAAAAATAAAAGTGAACAAAAAACCTTGGTTGAATTTCTATTTTCTACCTGGGGCAATAATATTCTTTTTCTGAACAAATTAGTCTTCACTTAACCAGAACTGTTATTAAGGGGCTTTGTAAGCCACTACACTTAGTTAAAAAACATCCCGACCTAATGTCAGAGTTCAATCTGCATGTAAGTTAGAAAGAACAATTGGAACTTTGAAAGTTGAACACACTTTGAAATACTCCGCAACTCTGAATCTCTTCCCCCTCCCAGAGGCTGTCTTTGTTATAGTCTAATAGAGTGACATATTACACTGGCTGTAATGTGAAATACTCTGATATATTGCTAAAAAGCACTCTGACATATGGCTAAAAGTAATTTTTTGTGTGCCTATTCTGTGAAAATATGTCATCACAATTTACAACCTGGAAATGATATTCACCAAAGTCCATCCCAGAGCCTTGGATGGACCTGAAGAGGTTGATCTTGAGTATATATCTGTCAATTAAATAGATCAGAGCCATCTTCGTATTACTGAGACTGTTACAACCGGAGTCCTCAAGTCAAAGATATTGGAGAATGTTCCAGAAGCTTATGCCTGAGGGACAGAGAAGGTTTCTCTGTAATACTGTCAGATTGTGCAGAGATGTCTCATGGAAGATTGTTTTTGCTCCAGGCATAAGAACAAGATAAACAGTGCTACAGTTCACTGTGCTTGAGTCTTTCAGTGCGTCTATTCTTAGTTATTTTCTTTCTTTTTTCTTTTTCTTTTTTTGAGACAGAATCTTGCTTTGTAGTTCAGGCTGGTCTTGAACTCAGCAATCCTCCTGCCTCCCCCACCCCCCAGTGCTGGGATTACAGGCGTGAGCCCCCACGCCCAGCTCTTTTTTCCTGTTTTTGCCTTTGTGGTTTTTATCAGATCCATAGCCATAGCACTCTTCATGACATACGATTATTAGTCTTACTAATGCTTTTCATACCCTAGTCTTTTTTCATATGAATCCAGTATTTGGGCACATGTTGATCATGATTTTAGTTGAAACATAAATTTTAGTGCTACTCCCTTTTTCTTTGGTACCAATAATTTGTAATAAATTATGGCTAAGTGCCTTTTCAGAGAGTAAACCCCCAAATCAGAAAGACAAAAATCTAAAATGTATTGTCATTACATACCTCAGGCAGGACTTTCATTTCTTTAATAAAACAAGTGATATGAACCATTTCTCTTTGCTAGCCTTTTTACTGTATTTTTTTAAATGAAAGCTTAACCAAGAAGTAACTAATGACTTTGTTTTTGAAATTGCCTGTTTTGATTAATTAATTTTAATTGATCCATGAAAAAGCCTACATATTTATAATGTACATAGAATATATACAATTTAAATCAGATTAAACATATATTTCTCATCATTCAATATTTCCATATTATGAAAACAAAGTGCTGGGCTTTTGAAACATACAATTAATTATTCTGTTCTCTAGTCACTGTGCTGTAGAGAGCTCACTAGAACTTCTTGCTTCTGTCCGATTAGACATTGACCAGCTTTACACCATTCCTAGCCCTGTTCATTCCCCTTCTGCATTTGATATTCATCTAACTTATAAAGATCCTACAAAAGAAATGTACATTTATGTTTGTTCTCAAACTCTTTTTCTTTAGAACTATGCATTAATCTTGTTACTATCCAGTTCATCTACTTGAATTGAGATCTTTAGGTTTCAAACATTTTAAAGTTACCTCCCAACTCCATAGTCATATCTTTGGCTGAAAACCGATCAACTTGTGACACTAGTTTATACAGTCGACTATAATGAAGTATTTGTTAAGTTATTTGACTCCTACTCAGTACGATAGTAACTTCTCTGTTTATATTCCCTGATATCATGCTTCATACTTTTAGTAGCTATATTTATGTGGTTGAGACTTTAAAGCAGAGGGTGGGAATAATTTGTGTATATTAAATATAGTGCCTGGGGCCAAAACTAGGATTGCAGAACAGAGTACAGCAAAAAGCTATCAACTTTCATTTTGTAAATATCATGGACTGGAGTGTACAGGGGGTTAAAGACTGATTTCAGTAGCATGACTGTGATTTAGTCATGCTAACATAATGATTAAATCCTAATTAAAAATTCTGGACATCTCTCTTAGAAGAGCTCCCTTGCTTGGCAATACTCTGTGTGTGTTGTTGCATGTGAGTAAGCCAAGAAGGTGACATTTCTTGTTTTCACAGAAAGATGATACTAGAACCACAGAGTTTGGGACTATCTCAGCCACACCCCTGTGTATCTTTTCCTTGGCTAACTCTCATTTGAATTCTCTCTATTGTAACAAAACTAGAAAAATAAGTACAGCACTTTTCCAGTCATGCAAACCATTCTGCTGTTCATTATGAAAATCAAGTACACAATGAAAAACATGTAATTAGAAGCCAGATGATCATAAGTCAAAGTGGCTCTAGGAACCTTTTTCTTCTGTCTAATACGCAAAGTAAGGATCACTTTAACT
>PVIR01040157.1:0-13492 GCA_004026965.1 Petromus typicus | reverse complement strand
ACATACATCATTGCCTGTATTTTATAGGTTGGCTTCCTGTAAAAGACACTGACGATAACAGTTTTCTCATTTTAGCCATTTGAAAAATTACATAGTCCCCACTAGACCTTCTACCTCCAAGCAATTTCTCTATTTCTCTCATCATCTGCCTCTTGGAGTTCCTTTTCCTCATGCTTGGGATTCTATCTCTGTCCTGATTCCCAGCAATCCCAGGACTCAGGGAATACACATATCCACCTACCAGTGGGTTTTGGGGTGTGTTCCTGGATACTCCAAAGTGCACAGAGTTTGTCTGAGATGTTTCCTTTCCTTTTGAGAGGCGCTTCTGCTGATGAGAAAGTCCAGCAGCATGAATATGTTAGGAAGGCAGCAATTGCCTGCATAACCACACAGATGACTCAAGCACTCAAGTCCTACCTTGGAAGGGTCTGGCCCAGAAGTCCATTTCCACGATGTGGACTGTGGTCCAGCAGGTGCCTTCCATAGAATAAACACAGCTCAGGGTAGTCATCCAACCTGGACGGCCCTGTCTGTGCCACGGCCAGGACACCTTTCCCATGGCAAGCAAGCTCCCTTAAAGGTGACCAGGCCAGCTTCTCTCTTGGCAAGTGTGGGTTGCTGGCAGCTGAAGCAGGCCCTGAGCAAGGTCTTTCAGTATACTTTACTCATCTCAAATTCAACCACAGAGCTGAAACCCAGCCAGCTCCTCGGAGGCCTCTAGATTTCCTCCTCGATTTTGTTGCAGAAAATGTTCCTGAGGGAAACACAGGGCTGGAAAGGAGCAGATGCCTTAGAATGTCCTTTGTATTTTCACGGGAAAATGCATTCTATGTTCTACAAGAATTTTCCAAGCACACTCAATGTATCTATGATTTGGAGACCACTTACAACTCATTCCGTTCCACAGAACTGGAATGGATTTCATATTTATGTGTACAAGGTACTATTTTAGCTTTGGAGGGTGCAGGGGTTGGAGGCTACCAAGACATCTGGGACATGGTTTACAATAATCCTGGAGAAAAGATACATCAGTATACTAAAAACTTAATAATACCAGGTAAAGTCTGATGGCCCATTCAGATGAGCAGAGAAAGCGCATCCCGGGGAACTGAGGCAGCCGACCATACCAGCTGAGCACTGGCGCTCTGAAGTCGAAAGACTTGCAAGAAATTGCAACTTTTCCACTTCCTAACTGTGGAAGTTCTATAAGGCACTTAGAACACCTCCGAGCTTTTTTAGTGTCATTAAAATGGGATGGGTGATGTGTGAACACACGAGAGAGGGCGCTTCTCTGCACGAGTGATAATGAGAAACAGTCTCCCCAAACTCCATAACTACTTTTGTTAACTTTGTTGGCCTCTAGCAAGCAAAGGCAGGCGGCGGCAGTTTTAGAAACCCGACTCCACCTAGAGTTCAGACGCCCGAGATGCCTGAGTCAATCCCTAGAGGGCGCTGCCTCCCAGTCGCTCCGGCCGGCTCAGGTCGCGCCAACGCCCCGCGCGTGCGCGCCGCCCAGGTGAGGAGGCGGTGACGGGGCCGAGAGAGGGCGGACTCCTCGGGGGCGGGGCCAAGGAGGGGGCCGGGGCGGAGGGCGGGAACGGGCTGGGCCGGGCTCCGGCCGGGGGGCGGGCCCAGCCGCCGCCGTCTCCTTCTGGGTCCCGGCCACGGGAGGAGCGGAAACGCCGGCCAGAGCGCGCCGAGGAACGGACGGTGGCCCCGCTGCGCCCGCACCCTCCGAGCGGCGCCCGCCCCGGCCCCGCCCGAGCTCGCCGCTGCCCCAGCCCAGCCTGGTGGCCTGGGCGCGTCCACCTGAGCCCAGAGCCCA
Organism: Petromus typicus; assembly: GCA_004026965.1. NCBI lineage: Eukaryota > Metazoa > Chordata > Mammalia > Rodentia > Petromuridae > Petromus > Petromus typicus. Next base: position 11,667 of record PVIR01040157.1, on the reverse strand, counting down.
CCTGAGCCCACGCCAGCGCCATGGCGGAGCAGGAGAGCCTGGAGTTCGGCAAGGCGGACTTCGTCCTGATGGACACCGTCTCCATGCCCGAGTTCATGGCCAACCTCAAGCTGAGGTGAGGCGGGGCGGGGCGGGGCGAGCGGGCGCGCGGCGCCACCTGCGGGGCGTCAGGGTCCGGGCTCGGGTCCTCTTTCCGGGGCGCGCCGGGGTCGAGGGCTGCTTCCCCCGAGGTGCGGCTCGCGAGGTGTCTGGCGTGGGGAGCGGGGGCTGCCGAGTGGGGCGCTCCCGGGCTGCGCACCGGCCCGCCCTGCGCCAGGTGAGGGAGGTGGGCGGGGCCGGTGACTTCATGGAAACCAAGGCTCAGGAAGAGAAAAACTTTCGGGAGAGACGTGGTGCCCCTACTAGCAGCGAGGAAGACTGCAGAGTTGTTTTGGAGAGGGCCTGGCATCTCCTCCCTGCTTCGTCTTTGCAGTTTCTCTTGCTTGCTTGCTGCTTTTTTCCTGGCCTCGCTCCATCATGCCTCTCAGGATGCTTTGGGGTGATCCCTGATCTGCCTGCCTGTTCCGGGATACCGGCTATTTTTTAGTTCCCGGCGAAACGTAATTAGACACGTTTCCAGACATTGAAGAGACTGCTGTGCTTGCCGGTGCCAACATAAACTGTCTGAATTTGACAAGGCATTCATGGTTTCAGTTTTTGCAAGGAGTTATGGATGGAGTCCTTGTGTTACCGACACCCTCGAGAATGTAGTCACAACTCGACTCCCTGAAACGGGATTTCAAGAAGAATTTGTATTACAGTCTTCCGCGTGTGTTTGTTTCATTCTTGATAGAGTAATGCAGCCTTAAAATGTTTTGACTTTTTAAAAATTACAGTAAATGGGGTTTCAAAATAGCTACGGGATGGGTTCCTGGAAGCTCTGCCTCATTTTAAAATTTAGAACTAAACAGTACTCCTTAAATTTATAAAGGGAAAATCGTAATCTAGGTTTGAATGTTTCAATAAGTCCTATCTAGGTTTGAATGTTTCAATAAGTCCACTTCTCAGTACTAGTGACTTCTGACAACCCTACTTAAAGCATAAAAACAGAATTTAAAACAACTAGTTTAACCTTGAAATTAGAGAGCACAGTCTTCACCTGCTCTGGATCAGGCTTCATGTACCTGAGCAAGACTACAGACCCATGGACTGAGGATGTAGCTCAGTGGTTCTGGCATCTGCCTGGCAAGCACAAGGTCCACAGTTCGATCCCTGGTACAACATAGCACAGTGCCGGGCGCCGTGGCTTATGCCTGTAATTCCAGCACTCAGGAGGCAGAGGCAGGAGGATTGCTGTGAGTTCGAAGCGACCCTGGAGTACATAGTGAGCTCAGGGCCAGTCTGAACTAAAAAATGAGACCCTGTCTCAAAAAAAAAAAAAAAAAGACTGCAGACCCAAGTCCTACACCTGCCTGTCACAGATTGACCGTGAACTAGATGCTGAGCCTAGATGTTTCCAAATTTGTAAAATAATGAGGAGCTCCAAGATGTGCTTCAGTGCTCATTGCATGATTCTAAGTTTTCCAAATATAGGCAGTTTCCAAGTTGCATAGTATCTTTCTGAAGAGAGTGCTGCATGATAGTACCCAAATTGTCCCTCAGGGAATTGCTTCTACGACTTCCTGTGGAATCCCAAAACGGAGGATGCCGAAATCTCATATATAAAATGATACGATACCATACTCAATGTCTGCAGGTGATGCGTTCCAGGACACCTCCGTTGATGCCAAGAACTCAGTACCAAATATCCTAAAATGCAATAGTACAGTTTAACATAAATTAGGCATCACAAGAAATTAATAACAGTAAGGTGGAACATATAACAAGATAATGTAACACACGTATGATATTGTATGATTCTCACCCTTGTTGACCAGAGATAACCAAAACTGCAGGAAGGGAAATTCCAGATGAGAGGACTGCTGTGTTTCCACGTAATCCATGCATATCCTTCTGTATACTTTAAGTCATCTTCTGCTGAAGATGTATAGACATTTTCTTGTCACTGTTCCCTAAGTAATACAGTATAACTATCTACACAGGATTTACATTATACTAAATGTTAGAAGCAGAGATGATTTTTGATCTTCAGTTGATGTGAATATAAGGAATATGTGGAGAAGTCCAGCTATAGTCTGATGTATTACATACATAGTATTAGGGTAGCCTGTTACTTTTTTTTTTTTTTTACTAAAGTTAATGTTCATCTCTAACAACCTCAAAGGCACAATAATCGACTAAAATGACATACCTCTGTCAGCTCTAACCAGTACCTTTTATCACAATGAAGGGTAAAATTATTGGGACTCAAATTCTAGTTCTACCACATTTTTGCTGTGGTCTTTAGGCAAGTTACTCAAATCTATGCCTTCATCTTATCTATAGAAGGGAGTTGTCCTGAGGGTTAAATTAGTTAATACATATAGCTCCAAATTTTAGTGTCTGGCACATACTTATTACCAATAATGTTTGAAATGTTCCCAGGTAGGCTGGGGATTTAGGTCAGTGGTTCTGTGTCTGCCTGGCAAGCTCAAGGTCCTAAGTTTGATCCCTGGTAACTGCATACCACAATGCCAGGTGTGATGACTCATGCCTATAATCCCAGCACTCAGAAGATAGCCACATACCATAATGCTAGGCGTGGTGGCTCATGCCTGTAATGCCATCACCTGGGAGGCAGAAGCAAGAGGATTGCTGTGAGTTCCAGGCTGGCCTGGACTGCATTGTGAGTTTGGGGTCAGCCTGAACTACAAAGCGTGACCTTGTCTCAAAAAAAAGGCCAGGGAATTAGCTCAGTGGTTCCGGTGCCTGTCTTGCAAGCGCAAAGGATCTGAGTTCAATTCCCCGGTAACCACATAACATTACTGGGTGCCCAGCAGCCATCAGTACCACATACCTCGGTGCTGGGCATGGTGCCTCATGCCGTAATCCCAGCACTTGGGAAGCAGAGGCAGGAGGATTGTTGTGATGTAAGTTTGAGGCTGAGCTTAGAGCCAGCTTGAACTACAAAGTGAGACCCTGTCTAAAAAAAAAAAAAAAAAAAATTCCCAGGTGCACATAAAACAGATAAAGAGGTAAATTAAATAATAATTGCATAGATTAATTTTGTTTAAAATAATTTAAGAAATTCCACCCATTCCTCCCTAGTTCCCTGTTTATAATTTAGTCAGTCACTCTTGGCTTATAATCATTTATTAAATGTATACTGCATATGAGCCTATAGTTAGAGTTGAATATAGAGCCATTCATTTTAACTTAATGGTGACCTTTTTTTTTTTTTTTTTGTACTAAATATTTTCCAGATTTGAAATTCATGCCTTCGCGTTTGAGTTATATTAGCTTGTGTAACTATTCCTTTGTACTAGAATTAAGTCTCTTTGGCATTTTAAAGTTGCTGTCATCATTGATTTTGACAGTGCTAGGGAATCAAACCTGGGCCTCAGAGCATATGAGGTGAGGGCCTTCCTGCTGAGCTACATCTCCAGCCTTTTTTTTTTCTCTTTGTTCTCTGAGTAGATTGGGGGAAGTCAATTTAAAATGTTTTTTTCCTTCTCTTTACTTTCATTTTTTAGCATGTCACATTTGTTGCTTGCAGAGTCTGAGCATCATGTGTCATGTTTGAATCTCTGAATTACTAAGATGAACCTAACATAACTCCTTTGTGCACAGGAGAGAACTTTATGCTATTCCAGGTGCTCTGGAGGGTGCAGCAGGTAGATCCATACAACAGAACTAAATGCGCTCCTCACCTCTCAAAGAGATGCATGAACATTTCTATTGATTTCGAGGAGAGTTTAAGAAAACAAAAAAAGATAAGCTTTTTAGAACTGAGGGGATAATTTGCCAAGTACTTACGCAGACTAATTGTTCTGGAAGTTCAGAAGAGGGAGAGGTGCCATAGAGTCAGAGGTACCATCTCGAGGAGGAGCTGAGCTGAGCTGAGTCCCTGAGGATGAGTAGCTATGAGTTTATCCAGGTGGACGCGTGGGTGGAGAACATTCCAGGTGGATAAAGTAGCAGGAGAGACACTGGTTCCATGAAAGCTGAGTCTGTTTGGGTCACAGGGAAGAAGCCAAGTTGAGTGGAGGGGAAGGAGTTGGTGTCAGAAATCTGTGGGAGGAATCACCAGTTCTCATGAGCAAGACTCTTGGCTAATACTGAGGTTTCTAGGTCTGTCTTGACACCCAGTCATGTCAATCAAGATTCTAGACATTCACAGGTTTGTATTTGTCTGTATGTCATGAAGAGTGATCCTCACTGTATAGACCAGCCATTATTCATGACTTACTTATAAATCCGAGTAGTTAATTCCCTGCAGCCATACACACAGTACAAGCCAAGGGAAGCGCATACTCTCTTTTCCAGGTGTAAATCCTGATCCAGAGATGAAACAGTCCTGCCTCTAACAGTCTCGGTTTCATAGCACTCTGCCATCGTCCACCTGCTGTATCCCTTTCACTTTGTTTGCCAGATATGACTAGGAAGCACCACTGCAGACCACCCCTGCTATGAGTCAATGTTAAAGTGAATTTGTGTTCTGGAATATCAGTGATTTATGCCGTGCTGAGCACACATTTGTGAGGGGACATAGGTGAAACGGACCTTATCATCAACGGGTAGATGGGCATGATATTCCCACATGTGCCTGTGATCGCCCCTGCCCTTCCTGTGCTCCCACACTGCTGTCACTCTGTCACTCCCCATTCTGGAATGTGGAATCTTCTGCTTTCCACCTGGTTGTCCTGCAAGGCCTGATTCCTGCACTTAGCATCTGTAACATCCACGAAGAAGCCCTTTAGGCTGTGGTCGCTTTGGGGTCTGTGGTGCTCAAATCTTAATTGTCTTGACAGTAGCACCTACCATACTGCTTGGGCACACAGCACATCCCATTAGGATCATTTTCGTAGGGAGGAGGAAAAAGAATGTTTCAGTTCATGTTTATAAAGCTTTTCTGGAGCATCTGTATGGAATGGTCTTCTCAAGGCTGATGCTACAATACTTGCTTAGATGCACGGGCCCCTGAGTTTGATTCCTGGCACCCCAAAAACAAGAACAAAAGAATGGTCTTTTTGTGATGCTACTCTCCTGGCCTTCTTTTTCTTCTTGGGGAAAAAGCTTGATTTTTTTAGTGGTCTGTATTTATCTATTATTTATTATCCTAAAAAATAAGATACTCTGATGGTCCTACTAGGTGAGCTGCGTGGCGTAGCTCATTTCTGTCTGTGTCTTGGTGGAGAAATAGGAAAAGGAGCTGTGGATCAGTGTGAGTCAGCATAGCTGAGGAATTTCAGTTTGTGTTTCTTGCTGTTATCACTAAATCTGCTAATGTCTTGAGGGATGCCTACTTTTGATCCAAGAAGTCTCTTGCTGGGAAGCTTTGGCCTATCTCTTTCTTTCTCTCTCTCTCTTTCTTGTGGAGGTAGCAGCAGTGGTGAGAGTGAACTCCTCATTCTGTTTCTCAAGCGTCTGTGCCCAGGAGTAAGATCCCTGTTCAAACACCTCCTGCCTGTCTAATCAGGGGTGATTCTTGTCTGCAACTCTGGTGACCCCTTGAAGCCCTGACTACAGCATCAAACCATGTCCTGCTTTCTTTGTGGCCACTTCCATTTCTTCAGACCTGAGCTTTGACTCCTCTTCTTTATGCTTGGCCACTCTTCTTCTCGAGACCTTGCAACCTAACTGAAGCTTTGCCTCTCAATTGACAGTCCTGCCAGGTGAGCTGCACAGAACATTGACATGGTCCTCAGGTGACCATCCGCATGGAAGGAAGGAAGCACGCTGCTGCCTGAGAGTGGACTTGAGCTAAGGACTTGATCTACGTCCCCAAGACACACGTTTTTCATTTTTTAAGACAATGAAGTATATGTTAGGTTTCCAGAGATCCATTCCTAACTTTATTGTTGTTGGTTCCTCTTTTAAGAATAAACCATCTCCTCAGCCTTATATACTGACTTCTTGGAAACTTAATTGCTCATCCTCATTTACTGGTTTTCTCTTCCACAAGAGGTACAGTTTGAAACACTGTCAAAGATATGTGTGATTTCTTTTTTGTTTTTTAAACTTATTTGGTGGTTCTGTGCATTGAATCTAAGGCCCCTTGCATGCTGAGCAAATGCTCTACCATGGAGCTGTATCCCCAGTGTACTTCTTATTTTTAATATGACACATGGCTGTTATTCTCTTGCTTAGAGAAAGGGTCTCTCAGGGTCAGCACCTGAGAGTTAGCACCTGCCTAACTTTCATACAGACACGGTGGCTGTTCTAGATAGAAATGTGTTGGCCTAGATCTGTGGGCCAGCTGTCTGTGTGGGCTGGCTGCTGCTTTGTTGCAGGGCTGTCCTGTGCCTTAACAGTGTTTAAGCAGCTTCCCTGGCCAGTGTCCACTAAGCGCCAGTAACCCTTCTTTCCTCTCATTTATGACAACCAACATGGCTCCAGACTTTGTCAACTGTACAGAAACCCCTAGGCCAGGCTGTTCCCACTCCCTAGAATGTCCTCTCCCTCCCCTCAGCTCTGCCCTGTTCTCTGCCTGTCACACTCCTACTCATCCAAGACCAGTTCCGAGAAGGCTTTCACAGTCCTCCAGGACAAGTAATTCCATGCTGTGTTCCCAGGACACATGGACACTTGGTCGTGTCATTAGAAAACGTATTCTATCCTCCTGTTATCTACATGGCTTCTTCCTCTCCAGCCTGTGAGATCCTTAAAGACAGATAGCTTGTGTGGAGATGGATCTAGATTTGCTACCATTTGGAACTCAGCATGGTTGGAGACCATCATCTTTAAGAAAAAGAATATAAATTATGAATGTAGTATTAGACAAAAAGCTTTGGAAAAGGAAGAAAGATACAAGTGAATGTCTGAGACATGAACCTCCTTTGGCCCTTCTATTTTTTTGTTATACTATAGAATTTGGCATCTGTGTGCTCAGTGCAACTTAAACTAAGTTAACCAAACAGTCAGATATTGACCAGTCTTCAGCTAGTGGAATTGTTACTTTTTAAACAAAGCATAATGTCTTTTAAAATATTCAACTTATTTTAATACAGAATAGCAGTGTGTTGGGAAGGGTACAGTGAGATATAAAATGGTAGAAAGTCGGCAAGCAGGTGCATACCTGCTGACCATGCTACCTCTGTGTTCTTCTTCTGTGGCTGCTTGATCCTTTAAAAAAATCAGTGGGGTAAAGGTTATTCTTATTTGCCAGGGGAAAATCCCCAAAGGCCTTGGGTGATCTTTAAGGAAATATATATCCGCAGCTGGTTCAGAACTCAAGCTAAAAGTAGCCCTACCAGATTTGTAGGAGAGGTGAATGGCACATTAAATCTTTTGGCCTCCATACGGAATTCTTTGGCAACTTCTTTTGGAGGCATTCGGAAAAGGACAGTTCGCTCTGTGCCTGTTTTACACATTGGCTTCATATTGGGACAAAAATGGGAATTTGGGTTTGGAGCTGCCATTTGGAGTGAATCACCCTGCCGCCCTACTTCCTTTCCTACTCCAGGACAGATTTCCAAGACTATTTTTATTCAGGGTCATTTCTTGACCCTGAAGACTTCTGCTGAGTTTAGCTCCCAAACAGAGCCAGATGTGGGTGGAATCCATTGCTTGGAGGCTGCTACTGATTTGTTTCATTACAGGTTCTAAAGGGATCAACATTTGGATTGAAGAGACAAGCTCTGGCTTTTTGCCTAACTTTTGTACAGACACAGTGACCATTCTAGATAGAAATGTGTTGGCCTAGATCTGTGTGCCAACTGTCTGCGTGGTGAATTGTCGCCATGTGGAGAGCTGATCACCAGCTCTCACACCTGCTGCACTTGAGCCACCGCAGCCCAACCGAGCGTGTCTCAAGGTGTGGCCTGTGGTACAGGTCTCTTGAATCCCTGTGCTATGCTGCCTCTGTGACTGGGCTGAGTGCTCATGTCATTGACCAGCCACTGCCAAGTCTATCTTGTAGGGGACCATACTTTCAACAGTGGCTCCATCCCTAATGGGCAGATCCCCTGGTTTATGACCCTCCTTGACACGGCCACTAAAAATGTCAGCTGTGTTCATAAAAGGGGTCATAGGGGAACAACATTTAAAAAATTACCTCATAAGCTTCTAATTGTCTATTAAATCCCTGGATTGAGATGACAATTTTATTTCCTGAGGAAGGCACATTTCTTTCATCAAACTGCTGTATAATTACTAGTGAGAGCTCCCAAAGAAAATTGTTTTCCAAGCTTTTGATTATTTGGCATTTATAGGAAGAAGAGAAAGAAAAAGGAGCATGCAATGAGGAGCAGTGGAAAGCACATAGGCTTTGAAATCTGTCTGACCAAGTCCATATTCTAGCTTCACGTTTTAATCTTTGGTAGCGTTATGGCCTAGGATTCCCTGAGTCTCCGTTTCATTCTATTTACAGTGATCACCTTTTAGGCTATTGGGATAAAACCACATGGACAGCAAGTGCCAGGTCAGCACTTGTTATATAATCCCCACCTAATTAATGTTACCCTCCCCAAATCCTCCCCAAAGGCCTCACCTCTCTGCCCTAACTCCATAACTGTTGGTGAACTGGGTATTTGCACTTCTTTCTTATCATTTATTTATTCCTTCCTCATGAATACAAATTGATTTGCTTTCCTTGGAAGAAGCAAAGAAAAAGGTTTGAGAAGGGATTCAGGTTACTCAGCAGAAGCACCAAGAGCGTTAGAGGTAGATCTTAACCTTAATCTTGTCCTTACTCATTTGCTACCATCTCTGTGGCCTTAGACAAGGCCTTCACCTTCCTAAGCTTCTGTCTTATCTTCCATAAGGAGGGGTTGTGGTTAGATCATAGCACCTGTGCAGACCAAATGTGGCCAGAGCACAGGACATAAGGAATGGGTGGGTGCCCAACCCTCTGGGACAGTGCTGTGACCAAACTACTCTTACTACTGTCGGTTCACTCTGTGAACATCAACCTAAGCATAACCATATCCTCTGCCATTTAATTTCTGAAAATTGCTGGAAAATGAAACCTGCCATTCATAGCAGATACTTCCAGAATCAAATGATTCTGCTTTCCTAAAAGTTTGGGCCACTGCCTGAGCAGCTAAAGCGGGAGGATCACAAATTCAAGGCCATCCCGGGATAACAGTATAATAGTGAGACTCTGTCTCAAAAAAAAAAAAAAAAAGGACAAACTAAAATAAAAGGAGGAGAGGGGCATGCTCAGAATGTAGTTCAGTTCAAAGATCCTGGACTCAAGTCCAGATAACAACACATACACACACACACACACACACACACACACACAAGGTTTGGTGACACTGATCCTGCCCTATAGTTATGTGATAAAGTATAGAATCTCCTTTTTTTTACTATGAAGCTCACTTACTAACTCTAGACTCTGTGTCATTTTCATGTAATCTCCTGGCTTTAATGTAGCAACTACTATATTTGAAGTTTTGCTGTGTGCTTAGCACTGTGCTGGGCACTTCTGCAGGGGTTACTTTTTTAAGGTCACTCCTTGAGGGACAGCTTCATTGGAAGTAGGGAAATCTTAATAAATGGGTTGATCAGTATAAAGTGAGATATGACTGAGTGCACACAATTCATTGTTTTAAGGACTTTACAGAAAGCAGGCATCCATACACCATATTTTTTAAAAGTAACTAGCCAAGCACAATGGTGCACACCTGTAATACTGTCACTTTGGGAGGCTGAGACAGGATGATTGCAAGTTCAAGCCCAGCCTGGGTAACTTACTGACTTACCAGATCCTGTCTTAAAATAAAAAAATAAAAAGGGCTGGGCATGTAGCTCAGTACAGAGGCCCTGGGTTCTATCAGCAGTGCTTCAAAAACAAAGATCTAACAACATAATTATCAGCCAGCTGTGTGTGTATATGTGTATATGTGTGTGTGTGTGTGTGTGTGTGTGTGTGTGTGTGTGTGTGTGTTAGGCACAGAGAATTCAGAAAAGGGAAGAATTGGGATTGGAAGTTAGGAGTAGGCAGAACATGCCATAGCAAAGATGCAGAATACTAATACATCCTTGCCAAACAGCAGTGTCTGTCCTTCCCCACTGCCCACTGGCCTGCACTTCTGGGCTGGCTTCTCTTCTACCTGCACCCACTCTCAGAGCAACGGCCAGCCAAGTTGCTACCTTCCTCTGAGCCATCCCCCTACATTGTCTGAACTTACCTCTGTCTAGTCTTCTATTCTCTACCCCTTCTCCCAGCTAGAGGTTAAGTTGGTAAGAATCCTCTCATTTCCAGGGAAGCACAGGCACAGTAGTGTGAATCGGCTCAGTCAGTCACTTTTTTGTGCCTCATTGGAATGAAGGACTAAGGGTTTGTTTTGGTCTTTTTGAAACAGTGTCTAGCTTTGTAGTTCAGGCTAGTGCTAAACTCAGCCTCAGACTCAACAATCCTCCTGCCTCTGCCTCAGAGTTTTGGAATTTTAGGCATGAGCCACCACGCCCAGCATTGCTGTATGTGGTTCTGGGAATGGAACCTGGGCCCTTGCACTTGCAAGACAGGCATCGGAACCACTGTCTCGAAACCACTGAGCTAAATCCCTGGCCCAACTAAGGGTTTTTTTGTGAGGAGGGATTTTGCGGCGTGTCAGTGATAGTGCAGGCCTGGGATGGAAAGGAGTGAGTGGGACAGCAGAGCAGTTCAGTTGGTCTTTGGAGTGACAGCTCTGATGATGGAGAGGAGGAGACACCTGAGGGAAAACTGCCCAATTTAAAAAAAATTGTGCTTCATCTTTGGACCTAGAAAAGGATGAGGAAAGAAAGTTTTCCCTTCTTTGTCTTCTGCCGACTGACTGAACTTCCAAGACTCAGCATCCAGACTGTGCAACATGATAGGTTGGAGACAGCTTGTGAACCTGATCTCAACTTCCAGTGATGTTAGATGAAAAAGAATGGTAGATAATTTGTAAGCAAAAGTTTCCAAAAGTAACTTCATTGCATGGAGAAGAGAATCAGGGATTCCGGCTGGTTTCTTCTTGATACATCGCTAACCTTCCAGTTCCACTCTCTCAGCCTCCCCCTGAAGCTGTTCACTTAGATCCAGTAAAGGACTGGCTGCTGCTCTGACCAAATGAGACTTCTTTCACCTCCCCCACATTTCTACTCCATGATGCACAACACAGAGATGGATTCACTTTGCAATTAAAGCAGGCAACATAGTATAATTATTTTGCTGTAATACGAAGATTGTTTACTGTTGAACATAACTTTTTCTAAAAGAGTCACAGAACAATTCAGAGTTCTCAAAATTACCTTCTGGAATGGATAAGAAAACATTTCAAGGAGTAAATAAAGCTTGCCTTTCATTCTTTCTCTCCATGTATCTCCTACAATTGTATTACTAAGACTTGAGGAAAATAAAACCCAAATTACCACTTACACACACAAGGTTCACATAAGCAAACAAGCAAATGAATTGGCCAAAAAATGGCTTCATCTGAAACAATGAAGCAAACACCAAGAGAAACTCAAACATTTTTTTTTCCCCTGTGGCCACAAAGTCGTCTTTGACTAACTTATACAATGGAGGATCATCTGTTGCGGGCTGAGCTATCTCTGAGGGTTCCATCTCAGATCACCACTTTGTATTGAACATCAAGTCAAGAAAAACTTTATAGT
>PVIR01040156.1:0-13507 GCA_004026965.1 Petromus typicus | reverse complement strand
GATGGTTTCAGTTTTGATAGGTAGTATTTTGACCCAGAATGTGATATTTGATAATCTGATAGTACAAGTTAGAAGTTTTTGGAAGCAGAATTTCTAAAAGATGGATGGATATCTTTCCTTCTGTCTTTTGATGTAGTTGCCATTAGGCCGACAGTGTGTGGAACATTATCGCTTGCTTCACCGCTATTGTGTGTTTTCCCATGATGAGATGATTTGCAAGATGGCTTCCAAGGCTGACGTGCTGGATGTTGTAGTGGCTTCCACTGTTCAGAAGGACATGGCCATTATGATTGAGGATGAGAAAGCTTTAAGGGAAATTGTCCGTAAATTGGTAAGTTTTGTTTGTTTGCTTTTTTGAGACAAGAGTCTCACTTTTATAGTTCAGACTCACCCTGAGCTCTCACTGTATAGCTCCGGCAGGCCTCAAACTCACAGCAGTCCTCTTGCCTCTGCCTCCTAGAGTGCTGGGATTACAGGATTACACACCTGGCATTGTGGTGTGTGGTACTGATTGCTGATGGGTGTGAGTCTCCCCCACTCAGCATTGTAGTAAGTTTTACTGGGGATCTAACTCTGAGCCCTGTCCTGCATTTGCAAGACATATACATGGAACCACTGAGCTAACCCTGGCCTGCCTGTAAGTTGGTAAGTTTTATGGAAATCTAATTAATGCCACTAGGTCTAACTTACTGACGTACTCATGCACTTTAATTCTATTTTAAGAAATCTTTCCTTAGTATTTAATTTCGTTTAAAGCCATTCTGATAGATGTACAGTAATATCTCATTATTATTTACATTGACTGTCCTGTTGTACACTTATTTGTCACCTATATCTATGCCTTCATTAAAGCATTTGCTCAGATGTTCCCCCTTCTTTTTACTTCTTTACTAATTAAATTGGTATAAGAATGCTTTATATATTCTAGATACTTGTTCTTTATCAGATAAGTTTTCCGCTAGTATTTTTCCCAGTTTTGATTCTCTTAGCATACCTTTTACAGGAAGGAGATTTTTCTTTCTATCTTTAGCTACTGGGAATTGAATTTAGGGTCACAGTGAGCTATATCTGCAGCTACCACCACCTTTTAAAGTTTTTTGTGAACAGCCTTTTGCTAAGTCACTGAATTACTCAACCTAGGCTCAAATTTGCAGTCCGCCTTCCTCAGGCTCCCAATCCCTATGCTGAGAATATGGGATTGTGCCACCATGTTGAGTGGCTTTTTGATTTTGATGAAGTCCAGTATATTGGTATTTTTTTTCCTGTGTGGGTTGTGGCTCCTCCTCAAGAAGATCTTGGCTAACCCAAGGCCAGGATCACTAAGATTTTTCTAGTGTAGTCTTGTAGAAATCTCAGGTTTGAAGTCTTATAGTTAGGTCCTGATATATTTTAACTCGTGCAAGATATGGTTGGAAATTATTTTATTTTGCATATGAGTTTCTAGTTGTTCTAGCATCATTTCTTGAAAGGTTAGTCTTCTTGCTATTGAACTGTTTTGACAGCTTGGTGAAAACCATTTCGTCACACAGTAATGGGTCTATTTCTGGACTCTGCTCCACTCTGTTCTATTCTGTTGTGTTGTGTCATTTGTTGGTTTGGTTTTTTTTTTTTTTTTTTGAGGAAGGGTCTCACTTTGTAGTTGAGGGTAGTGGTTGAATTTACTATATGTAGGTTAGGCAGGCATTGAACTCACAGCAGTCCTCCTTTTCCAGGCACCTAGTACTAGGAGCATGCCTAGCTCATTCTGTTAACTGTTGCATCCATACCAAATGATTTTCATTGTTAAGGCTTTCTAAGAAGTTTCAAAATCTAAACAGTATGAGTCTTCCAGCTGTTTATATAAGAAGTTATTTTGTCTCTTTCAAAAAGTGTCTTTCCAGCTGGGTATGGTGGCTCATCCTGTAAGTCCAACACTCGGGAGGCAGAGGCAGGTGGATTACCTTGAGTTGGGGGCTGGTTTGGGCTACATAACTAGTTCAGGGCCAGCCTGAACTACACAGTGAGATCCTGTCTTTAAAAAAAAAAAGAAAGATTATCGGGGCCAGGGATTTAGCTCAGTGGTTCCAGCACCTGTCTTGCAAGCGCAAGGTGCTGGGTTCAGTCCCCAGTAACCACATACAATACTGGGTGTGGAGACTCACGCTCAGCAGCAATTAGTACCACATACCACAGTGCCGGGCGTGGTGGCTCATGCCTGTAATCCCAAAACTCTGGGAGGCAGAGGCAGGAGGATTGCTGTGATGCGAGTTAGAGGCTGAGCTCAGGGCCAGCCTGAACTACAAAGCAAGATCCTGTATCAAAAAACCTTAAAAAAAAAAAGATTAAAATAAAATGAAAGCACTTATGATTCATAAATGGACCTAATTAGGACACGCATCCTCAAAGTTGGATTTGATCCAGTTACAGATAAGGAGAAAAGGTAGAAGTTCAGTCTTTGAGTGACAAAAGATACATCTGAAAAAGGGCTCTTGAGAAAGCAGAGGTACAAACTATATTTGAGGGGTGTACTAGTGAAGAGACTTTATTTTCCCCTCCCTTTTTTTGTTTTTTATTACTGGGGTTTGAACTCAGGACCTTGCACTGACAAGGTAGGTACAGCACCACTGAGCTAAATCTCCAGCCTATGGTCTTATTTTTTTTGATGGCCTTTCACTTAGGAAATATTTTACTAAGTGACTTCAGTCTGTCCCGTCAGTTTTTCTACTTTACTCAGATGATAACTGATAACTTTTTATATAAAAGGCTAAAAATCACTCTGAGCAATTGTTGAGTATCTTTCCCACTTGCACTGTCTTCTTTTATTTTTATTCTTTTAACAGATTCTCCAGTTATACCACTCTGAAACCATATGTAGTAATTCCTTAGAAGTAGAAATCGCATTGCTCTCTTCTGTAGCCAAGTCTGGACACTGCCAATTTGGAGTAGAATAGACAGCAAATCTCAGAAGTATTGTAGTCCTGACAATGACTTCACACTCTGATCAAAATGACCAGTTTTCATACACCTCGTCCAACAACGCATCCTCTTTAGATAGATGAAATAGACTAACTTGCCCATGTTTGCTAGGTCACTGTCACTTTGTATCTTACACAGCTTTAATCATTCATTTGTATTTGGTAAGGCTTTTATTTTGGAGGAGTGGATTTTGAAACTCAGCTATTGCATGTTTATCTTGGGGGCTGGTAGATTGTATTAGCTTTTGGAAGTCTCTTAAGCACATTTTTATTCTAGGGAGTAATTGATTCAGAAAGAATGGATTTTGAGCTGTTGCCAGATGATGAGCGGCAATGTATAAAATGCAAAACTACATGCTTTATGTCTGCCATCTCCTGTTCTTGTAAACCTGGCCTGCTTGTCTGCCTGCATCATGTAAAAGAACTGTGTTCCTGCCCTCCTTATAAATACAAACTTCAGTAAGTACGAAGAATATCTTTCCTGTGGAAAAGTATCTGAATATCTGAATCTTCTCTGAAAACTCAGTGATGTCCCCCTTCCAGGGCTTAGATGTTAAACCTAAGACATGTACTTTTCTCCAGAGCTACAGATCTCAAAGCTGTTTGGTGTTGTCTGTCCAGGTATAGATACACGCTGGACGACCTCTACCCGATGATGAATGCATTGAAGCTCCGAGCAGAATCTTACAATGAATGGGCCTTGAATGTGAATGAAGCTTTGGAGGCAAAGATCAACAAGAAGAAAAGTATGTGTTACAAAAATGTTACAGTGAAGATCAAATTCAGGCAGATTATGATGCAGCTAGCCTAGAGTAACCACAGAGCAGATGACTGGAAATAGCCTGATTGCATCTATGTTATCTTCTGTCTGGTTTCCAGAGCCCTGGCAGAGAGCTTAACATCATGAGTGGAATGACCTTTCATTTCTCCCTTTCTCAGCGTTTTACATTTCATATCAACCTTAGAAAAACTTTATATATAAATATATTTTAATTTTGCAAAAATACAGCATACCATTACATTAGGAATCTGAAATGCTGGTTTATCCTTTCTTAGTTTTTGACAAAGTTAAGGTCCACAGCACTATTCACTGTCTTTGAAAGCCATGGCTACCCTTTCCATCTCTTGTGAAGTATCTCACTTGCTTTCATTTCGGTAGTCCAGCAGGTAATCCTTCCCTTTCATTTAGGGAAGGGAGCAATATCCCTGTCTCTGAGCACCAGTTACATGCCACTGCGGAATAAATTGAAGGAGGAATAATTGGGCCAAGATACAATAAGATCTCTACTTTTTAAAAATTTTATAAATTTTCTGTTTATCTTAAGCCCATCAAATTTTAACATTTCAAATACTGAAAACCAGCACTGGGCATTTTTTTAAAAAATTAAAAGATAAGGTCTTGCTGTGTAGTTCAGGGTGACCTTGAACTCAGCCATGTAGCCCAAGCTGTGTTAGAACTCCTGGCTATCCTCCCGTCCCAGCTTCCCAAGTACTGAGTTTACAGGCATGTTCCACCATGCCTGGCAGGGCATTTGTTTTAAAAGCTTCTTGCCCAGCCATCCCTCCCCAAACAACAGCTGAGCAGATTTATTAATGATTTAAACATTGCCATAGTTTTTGTTATGTGCACAGATAGGAGCTGATGAAATACAGTCTCACACTCTCACTTTCATAATAGTAATGGTAAACATAATGATCACAGAAAAGGTGACCTTTTTTTTATTCCTAGGCCTTATTAACTTCAAGGCTTTAATTGAAGAATCTGAAATGAAGAAATTCCCAGACAATGATCTTTTACGTCACCTTCGCTTAGTCACACAGGATGCAGAGAAGTGTGCCTCTGTTGCCCAGCAGTTGCTTAATGGCAAAAGACAGACTAGGTGTGTACTTGGGCTCTTTGGCAGCTAAACTTGGAAACCTGTTGTGGTTGGCTTTTCTTTCTGCCCTGGACTCCTGTAATACTGCACATATATATGAGTGCTGAGCATATATGATATCACATCTTCTTTGGGTCCTTCTTTCATAGATACCGATCTGGTGGAGGAAAATCCCAAAATCAGTTGACAGTGAATGAACTCCGACAGTTTGTGACACAGTTGTATGCTCTTCCTTGCGTCCTCAGTCAAACACCATTGCTAAAGGTAACCATAGCAAGAGGTGTGGGAGTATTTTGAGGATCCTATATTTTGTAAATGAAGCCAGTTGATATTACTGAGTACTCTTCATTAATTGCTAATTTGTATACTTATTTCCAAAGTATTTTTAACATTGGATGGTGTGTATATGTGGAGTTTCCAGTAGGCCAACAGATGAGAAAATAGGGAATTTTTATTTTACTATGTTGCTTTATATTGTAAATTGGCTATAATCTGGCTATGTATTAGCTTTTTTCTTTGGTTGTTTTCTTATAGGATCTCTTGAATCGTGTGGAAGATTTCCAGCAGCATAGCCAGAAACTACTCTCTGAGGAAATGCCCAGTGCTACTGAGCTACAGGACTTGCTAGACATCAGCTTTGAATTTGATGTTGAACTTCCACAGCTGGCTGAGATGCGAACCCGTCTGGAGCAGGCCCGTTGGCTAGAAGAGGTGCAGCAAGCTTGCCTGGACCCCAGCTCCCTTACTTTAGATGATATGAGACGTCTCATAGACCTTGGGGTAGGGCTTGCACCGTACTCAGCAGTGGAAAAAGCCATGGCCCGGCTGCAGGAGCTGCTCACAGTGTCAGAGCACTGGGATGACAAAGCCAAGAGTCTTCTCAAGGCCAGGTAAAAGAGCAAATTGATGTCTTTCTCTTGGGGCAGTTGGACAAGAGTTCCATGTTAGAGCACAAAGCAGTGATTGCATTTAGAAGTGTCACATTACTGCAGTTGTGCCTGTGGCATACATGTAGGAATAGCTGTGATATTTGGGTCTGTTTTGGAATATGGCTAAAGGACATTAATTTTTTTGTTCTTTTACTATGACATGAATTCAGATAGTGTACCTTTTCTAGAGATAATGGTTTAATGAAATTTCAGTGACATTAATTGTCTTTAGGAGAAGAAAGTTTACAAATACCTTCAGTTTTTTAAAACTGCAGTTAATAAATGAGCTCGTAAGAAGCTGAAAGTAATGTGTGAGAATTAACATGTACAGTTCTATAAAATGAAGAGATGCAGATTTTTAGTAGAAACAGGACTATACATTTGTGCACTTCATTAGGAATCAGAATATTTTTATTTTTTTGAGAGATTAGATTGGATATAGGGTAGCCCTCTGAGGGAGAGAACAAAAATCTTTCTGAACTTTGCTTTCTGATGACAGATTTAATTGGTTCAGATGACAAAATAAAGCATAGAAATACTGGGTTATAAATAGATATTTGTTTGTAATCCTGAAATGGTAATCATTGAGCAGAGAGGATGCAGAAATTTGGGGCCTTTTTCTTTTGAGTATGTTATTATCCTAGAGAATTTAAATGTTTTTAGTGGAACCATATGAGTTTGACATAATATCTGATTTTATGTAGAAGAAATTATTGATCAGTAAGTTACCTGGTAAAAATCAAACTTTGAGCTTATGCCATAATAAAATCAGGAAAAGTAGATCTTAAAAACTTTACTAAGCCATTTGCTTCATCATAGTTGTTCCTTACTCTTATTTGAACCTAGTTACTTTGATATGTAATGATTAGTGCCATTTGCCCTACTAAATTTATTCTGCACTGATTTTTCTAGGCATTTTGTTAATCATATAAAAAATAAAGCATTGCATGAAGTGCCAAGAATCTTTGTGTTTCTTTTTTTATAGACCACGACATTCATTGAACAGTCTTGCTACAGCAGTGAAGGAGATCGAGGAGATCCCCGCATATTTGCCCAATGGTGCAGCCTTGAAAGATTCGGTGCAGAGAGCCAGGGACTGGCTTCAGGATGTCGAGGCCTTGCAGGTTGGTCAAAAAAGTTCTGAATATGCCAGTCAGTTTCTGAAGAGCAATATGGTAATTGTAAAGCTTTGTAAAGGATTGAGTCTTGGTGCAAAGATTCGGCATTTTTCGAGTTGGCCAGATAATTGGGCCTTTTTGGTTGAACATACCAGCTGTTACCTAAGAGTGGACTGAAATAATTGCCTAAATAACCCAACCAACTTTTTCTGGGTACTGGGGAGTCCTTTGTAGCAAATGTAAGTATATGGTTGCAACTGAAGGGAAAAAAAAGCTAATAAGGAGGTTAAGAGAGAAGGTATAAGTTTTACTTTTTATGTGTGGTTATTTGTTATTGGCTTGTCAAAAGCATTAGAATACAGATAATCAGGAGCAGTAGAGGCAGTCAGTCAGTCTGATTACATGGTAACGTGACCATACTAGGCCCTGGTACCTGGAATTTTTTTCAAGCTATGATTTAATAAAAAGTATCCTCCCAACCATATAAAAAGAAAGGGGACAGGGCCGGGGATTTAATTCAGTGGTTCCGGCGCCTGTCTTGCAAGCGCAAGGACCCAGGTTCGATCCCCGGTAACCACATAACAGTACTGGGTCTGGAGACTCACCCCAGCAGCAATCAGCACCACATACCACATTGGCAGGCATGGTGGCTCACACCTGTAATCCCAGCACTCGGGAGGCAGAGGCAGGAGGATTGCTGTGATGTGAGCTGGAGGCTGAGCTCAGGGCCAGCCTGAACCACAAAGTGAGACCCTGTCTCAAAAACCTTAAAAAAAAACAAAGAAAGAAAGAAAATTATCTAATATTTTTCTTTACATTTAAGGGACCATTCCATATATTTCTATTTAAATGTCACAGGAAAAGCATGTCAATTATTAATCAACATTTTGTGGGGCATTTTTTTGGTATGTATTTGTGACAGGGTCTTGCTTTGTAGTTCAGGCTGGCCCTGAACACACTGTGTAGCCCAGGCTAGCCTCGAACTTAGAGTAATCTTCTTGCCTCTGCCTCTCAAATGCTGGTTTCTACAGGCATGAGCCACCACACACACGGCGTTGTGGTATGAGGTTACTGAGGATCGAATTCAGGACCTTGCATTTTCCAGGCAGATGCCAGAACCACTGAGCTAAATCCTGGCCCCTCAGTCAACATTTTTAAGTATCTACGCACCCATCTGACCTACTGAATCTGAGGATGAGACCCAAGAAACTGTATTTAAACAAGCTTTCCAGATGATCACTATATGTGCAGGCCATCACACACAGAAGTAACATCATTAGTGGAGCTATGAGTTGTTTTAAAGTTTAACAACCAATGGGATTTCTCAACTCATATTTTAGTTTCCTGAATAATTTATAATGAATTATGGTACTTTATCATTGGTGACAGGATTGGTGTAAAGTATTCTTTTTATTTTTTGGTTTTTTGAGACAGTCTCACTTTGTAGTTCAGGTCGGTCCTGAACTCACTTTGTAGCCCTCAGACTCACAGCAGTCCTCCTGCCTATTTCTCCTGAGTGCTGAGATTATAGGTGTAAGCCAGCACACCTGGCAGAGTGAAGTATTATATTGTTACCTTTTTTTTTTTTTTTTTTGGCTGTTCCAGGGATCGAACTCAGGACCTTGTGCTTGTCAGGCAGGCACAGCACCACTGAGCTGCATCATACCTGGTCCTTGTGTTGCTTTTTAACATGTAAGTCAGTGTAGTAAAGTCTTGAGTTACTGTAAATCTTCTCTGTTGAATTTATCCTAGACTATAGGAAACAATGTGACAAGCCAGTTTATAAGAGTGTAATAGTCAGAACAAAGGGACCGTAACTTATGTCATGTTAATATTTGGGTGCTTTGGGGTCTAGAACAAACTAGGTTCTCTGTTAAGTGAGAAAATAAGTAAGTGCTCCTACCCCTAGTATCATTGGCCAACTGCCAGGGTTTGTCAACACCTGTGAATTTACCATGTTGAGATCACGAAGGAATCTGAATTGGTCCACTAATCATGGACCAATCTAATTGTGCATATCCCATTTTTTGTATATAAATATTCCTTTTTTTGTTCTCAATTGCCATAATATTTCTTAATTTATTAGGCTGGAGGACGTGTACCAGTTTTAGATACACTCATAGAACTTGTTACAAGAGGCCGATCTATCCCGGTACATCTGAATTCTTTGCCAAGACTGGAATCACTAGTAGCAGAGGTGCAGGCTTGGAAAGAATGTGCTGCTAATACATTCTTGACTGAGAATTCTCCATATTCTCTCTTAGAGGTAAGTTTGCACCCTAGCTTATCTGCAAGAACCTAGATCTCCTAGCTTGGTAAAATAGGCAGGCCTTCACACCCAAAGGTGGCATCACCGATGGATCTGTGTTCTGTGAGTTGTTTTTACAACCTGTGTTTTCTGGATACATTAGGATAGCGTTCATTGTCTAAAGAACCTTTTGCCCTTCAGTAAAGTCCTCTGCAGAAATTATTTTCCATGCTTTTGTACTTGAATACAGTAATTTTGACAGGTGATAATTCTACCTCCCTTTCAAAGTGTTTTCTATAAGTTAATCTCATACATACCAGTGGAATCAGTTGCATTTTTTACTTACTTAATTGAATCTGGAATCAAAGCCGTTTTTGAGCAAATCTGCTTTCCTTCTTTCTTTTTATTTAATAGACTCTTAACTTTTCTTAGTTTGAAATCTATTTTATCTATGGTTGTGATTTATTCCACATTAGGTGCTGTGTCCCCGATGTGATATTGGCCTTTTGGGATTGAAAAGGAAACAGAGAAAGTTGAAGGAGCCTTTGCCAAGTGGAAAGAAGAAAAGCACCAAATTGGAAACTCTGAGTGACCTGGAAAGGGCTTTAACGGAAAGCAGAGAGACTGCTTCAGCTGTGCGTAATAGGGTTTTTTCTTTTCTTTTCTCTGTTTTTGAGGAGGATAATTTCTAACCCTTTCAGGTTTACAGATATATTACACAGGCAAGTAGGATAACTTGAAAGTGCTTAGTTTTTCTAACTATAAAATTAAACTATGCCTGGATATGCATGAGATTTAGACTAAGACTGTCTTGAGTGTAAGATGAATGCTTGCAGATTGATCCAGAAATGCTGGAAAAGGCTATTGAGGCCAACAAATATGTGAAACTGCAGTACCAAGTTAAAGGAAGAAGTATATCTAAGTGTAGAGAGTATAGTTTAGTGGCACAGTTCCTGCCTAACATGCATGCTGTCCTAGATTTGAGTCCTAGTGCCACCAAAAAAAAGATTGGAAGATACTAGGGATTTAGGCTCAGTGGCACAGCACCTGCCTCGGAAGTTCAAGGTCCTCAGTTCGATCCTGAATACTACCCGCCCAAAAAAGATTGTATACCTACTTGAGTCCGACCTGCCTTTATAGAACACTTGGTTTTTTTGAGACAAGGTCTTACTATGTTGGGTTTGTTTTAGTTTTTGAAACAGGGTCTCACTTTGTAGTTCAGACTGACCCCGAGCTCACTATGCAGCTCAGACTAGCCTTGAACTCGGGCACTTCTCTTGCCTTTGCTTCCCGAATGCTGGGATTACAAGTGTGAGCCACCACACCCAGCATTGCAGTATGTGGTACTGTTTGCTGGTGGGCCTGAGTCTTGCCGCTCATCATTGTTTTATATGGTTCCTGGGGACTGGGGATTAAACTAGGGACCTTGCATTTGCAAGGCAGGTGTTGTAACCACTGAGCTAAATTCCCAACCCAGGCCTGGTCTTAATAAATACTTCTGAGTAAAAATCTTTTCAAGAAGATGAGGTCTTGTCCATCTAGATAAATTTTATTGAGCAGTGTTAGGATAAAAGAAGATAATGTATGATTTGAGAGAGAGAGTGTGTGTGTGTGTGTGTGCGTGCGCGTGCGTGTGTGAGAGAGATATTGGTAGCAGTGATAGAATCTACTGCCTCACATGTGTTAGACAACACTGTACTGTAGGGCTGTACCCTAAGCCTGATTTAGATGTTTGCAGTGCCTATTCTATAGTAGGGATACACTCAGTATGTTTCATATGTTCTAATCTGCCTAGCTAATCTGTCGGCTCTTAGATTATTGCAAATTCCTTCTACACATAATCTACTGATATGTGGTAGAATGCTGAGAGGTTGTCTATAGGAGTATATTTGAATTACTTTTAGATCTTTCTTTCTTTCCTATATACTTCATTCCTTTTTTTTTTTTTTTTGAGACAGGGTCTCGCTGTGTAGTTCAGGCTGGCCCTGAGCTCACTGTGTAGCCCAAGCAAGCCTTGAATCCACAGCAAGTCTCTTGCCTCTGCCTCCCGAGTGCTGGGATTACAAGCATGAGCCACAATGCCCAGCATGGTGGTATGTGGTACCGGGGATTGAACTCAGGACCTTATACTTTCCAGGCAAACTCTGGAACCACTGAGCTAAATTCACAGCCATTGGTATAACTATTTTAGAGGCATCTGACAGGAGGATTGCAAGTTCATAACAAAACCCTGTCTCAAAATAGAAAGAGGACTAGGGATATAACTCATGGATAAGAGGGTCCCACTGTTCATCTCCATTTATGAATAACTTGTACATAGTTTTTAAAATTATGTTTAGTATCACTTCTGTTTTATGACTGAAGTTGATGTTTTCACATCAGTGGTGCAGGCTAAACTTAGCATGTCCCTGGGACTTGGCTCTCATTTATAAAAAAGAAAGACTGAATATATTGCAACTTCTGTAAAAAGAGAACCTTGTATATTACTTGCTTTTTGTCTTTGCTGTAATTTTATTTTATAATAAGTATATATAAGAAAACATGGAATAGACTCTCATATTTTCATGAGGGATCCAAGCTAGTTTCACCACCTATATGTGCACATGAAGACCTTAGTGTTGAAGAGCGGTAAATATGAAACAGTACTACTGTGTAAGTAGCTACACAAGGAGAATAAAATGTTCTCAGAGATATGAGGAAGTCAGACTGTATTAGTTTTTGGTGTTTTTGTTTGTTTGTTTTGTTTTTTGCCGTACCGAGAATGGAGTTTATGACCTTGTGCTTGCAAGACAGGCAGCGGTGTCACTGAGCTAAATTGCCCACCCTAAGACTAAAGAAATGATGTATATGAAATAAGCTTATAGTGTTTACCATGCATCATGCAAAGTATTCTGTCTTCCACTTTTTTACTTGTCATTACAGCATTGCAAGGTGCACAGTTATCTTCTACATTTTATACACAGAAAATTTAGCCATGGTGGTCTATATTACCCCAGGTTACACAGCTCAGGATGAAGCAAAGGCAAATTTGAACACAGACAACCTGCGCTGGAGCCCATGCTTTTGAGTGCGAGGGCCCTGAGCTTTGGGGATTAGGCTGAGTTTTCTGTGCCAACATCTTTTATTGTTAACTCCTTTTCAGATGGCAACGCTTGGGGAAGCTCGCCTAAGAGAAATGGAAGCCTTGCATTCTCTCAGAGTTGCTAATGAAGGGAAATTGCTGTCACCTGTCCAAGATGTGGAGTTGAAAGTTTGCCTATGTCAGAAGGCCCCAGCAACTCCTATGGTTCAGTGTGAACTCTGCAGGGATGCTTTCCACACTAGTTGTGTGGCAGTACCCAGTACCACACAAAGTCCCCGCATCTGGCTTTGCCCCCATTGCCGGAGGTCAGAGAAACCTCCCTTAGAGAAAATTCTGCCCCTGCTGGCCTCCCTGCAGCGCATCCGAGTTCGCCTTCCTGAGGGAGATGCACTTCGGTATATGATTGAGAGAACCGTGAACTGGCAACACAGAGCCCAGCAAGTGCTTTCATCAGGGAATCTAAAGTTTGTGCAAGACCGAGTGGGCTCAGGACTGTTGTCTAGCAGATGGCAAGCCTCTGTGGGACAGGTGTCGGAGACGAGCAAGGTGAGTGGGTACTCCGGCGCTCTGGCCTCTGCAGAGCTGTGTACTTTTGTGTGTCCTGGTTCTGAAGCTTTGGTGTTGCTGTGTCCTTGAAGATCCCTTCACTGTCACTAGCACTTGGTGAGACTGAACCTTCCAGGTCTGTGCACATCTGCTGCATCTTCTTAGCTCCCTCTGCTCTGAACAATCCATTATTCTTAAATACTGTTTCTTTACAGTGCAAATTTGCTTTGTCATATGTTCTAGTAAGTTTTTCATTGTTAACCCATATGTAGATGTCTATCATGTGTATATATGTATTTTGAATTTTTGCTTGACTAAAAATTTTTTCCTCTATTTACATGAAAGGGAAAGTTTCCTGCCTTCGGCCTGTTTAGCTTTTGAAGAACAGTTTTTGGAAGTGTCAGAGTGCTGTATTGTTTCATCAGAGGAAGGACCATGGAGTTCACATCACATGTTCTCTATCTTTCTATCCATTCTGTTTTGAGACAAGATCTTTCTGCGTAGTTCTTGCTGGCCTTGAACTCTGTGTAGCTCAGGCTGTCCTCAGACACACAGCACTCTTCCTACCTCAGCTTCCTGAGAGCTGAGATTACAAGCGTGTGCCACCATGTTTGGCTGTATGCAGTCTTTCTGCCCAAAGCAGCTTCTTACCATCGCTGAAATGGGTTGGCTGTTTTCTGTCTTCCTCAGATGGCTGTCGGAAATTGAAGATATGAGGGATATAAAATCATAACAGCAATATTCAGTCTTTTT
>PVIR01040155.1:0-13506 GCA_004026965.1 Petromus typicus | reverse complement strand
CCTAGCCTCTTTCAGGGGCAGTTTGTTAAATTAGATTTGTCCAATAGGCTTTTCTGAAAAAGGTTCTTCCTATGTGATTCCATTCATTTGCCAGGTAGTCCTTCACAGTCACAGGTGCTGGCCTACAAGTTGGTGCTCCACACAACAGTGTACACAGGATACTTTAAACCTTTGGAAAGTTCATAGCTTTATGTGGGACCTTGAAGGAGGTGTTTGTGGGATGGCACTTTATGTGCCTCCTTTTTTTTTTTGGCAGAGTCCTTGCTTTTCCATAAAGATAGTGGTATGATTGCTTTTTCTTGTTCTCTGACATGAAAGGTGGTTTCTATGTACTTCTCTTTCCTATCACTCTCTTTTGTTTTTGCTTAAGTGCAATAGGTCCCATTGCCTTGATTCCAATTTCTGTCCCATAAGTAGGCCCATTATGAATTTAGGTTGGCCTTGATGAGGGACAAGAGAACAGGAGGTAATGGCGAGAAGTATGCAAGTTTTTGGGGCACACAGATATGTGACAAAGTAGTCCCATGTGTATTGCCTTTGTGATCAAGAACAATTGGCTTGACCAACACATTTCTTCATTTCTTTCCATAGGAATTAGAAGGTAACAATGCTTTTTACAACAACGCATATAAGGACTGAGAAAACTGAGTGTTTTATTGAGTTAACATAGTAAATCTCCACTTTCTTTTTCCTTCTTATTCCATGGTGTTACTTCTGTCTTCAGCTCCAAGACTGGATTCAAGAAGGAACACCATATCTTCTGCTTCAGCTCAGAAATATTGGCATCAGATGATTAGTCTTTAATATCTCCATGATGGTCTCTTTTCTCAGTGGGCCTTCAGGGAGAAGTCAGAAAGTAGGGGAAACACCCATCATTCCTTGTTTGTTTTACCATTGAGAAGGGGGAATATTGCAACATGTCAGAGATTGCCATTTGTCTCAGTTACTACACAAGCAATAATGGCCATTGCTAACACCATTACAATTGGCCACATCATAGTTACTCTTTGTAGAGCTTTTAGAAGGAGTTCTTTGTAACAAGTACTGCTCCCAGCACTTCATCTAGAGGTCAAGCTTAAACATCTCCTAGAACTCTACCAGTGAGGTAACTCATTAAGAGCCTTTGTCTCTAGCAGATGTCATTCATTTTTTAACATTATCATATCCATCTTAGATATAAAAAACTGAAGCTGAGCTCAAGATAGGAAAATAGAAGAATGTCTTTGACGCTTCTATTGACTCGAGATTATAGGAGGAGTGATAGATAGGGACACTGTTCAGGACCTTTGGGTCATCACCTTGGCAAGTGTGGGGGATCCCTGGCCCTGACATATGGCAGAAAGAACTCAGGACAGAACCCTGAATGATTTGGTCTCGAAGAATGAGGGAGAAGGGTGTGTGTAATTCAGCTGACAGAGGTGACTCATACACCAGAGATATGATGGTTTAGTTAGAGCTCTCAGATCTAGGAAGTATTGTCAATATGGGTAAATAATGTGCAAATTTCCATGCAGTACTTGCCATCAACTTGAATTATGACAATTCAAAGCTGCTGGTGTGCTTTCTATGTGTTTATGTTTATGTGAAAAATCTATTTTTATTTTTAACTTGTATAATTTGTCTCTGTAAAAGAGTAGTGAACATTGAAATTTCTGTCTTGTAACTTAGATCCACGAAGTCAGCTTTTCTTGTCTTACTCTTCTGCTCTTATATTGATATATTATTCTTATCTTCACCAACCTAGAGATTATATGGTAGTGAGGATAACACCTTTTCAGTGTAAGCTACAGAAACTAGTAGTATACTCACAGTTTGATTGGTTACTATTACACTGGTTCAGGATTCTCAGCTTTAATATCCATCTGAATGACCTATTGAGCATATTAAAACAGATTGATATCACTCTAGTAATTGCACTGTGCTAAGTCTAGGATGGAGTATGTCAGACTACAATTTTCAAGTGCTTTGTCCCCAGGGTGCTACTGTTGATGGTCTTTGAACTCTACTTTGAGAAACATTTTCTTAGAGCTTCCTCATTCTAGAACTTTCACATACAGTTTGTTCTAAAAAATTCTGTCTCAGTTATATCCTATTACCGAGTCAGAAAGAACCACCAAATTGTACTTCACACTTACCACCCAAGGACTTCAGGCCCCTTTAAGACCCAGTTATGGTTCTTATGTGTCAGCCATTCTGAGAGCCCTACATTGATGGCACCTGAAATGTTTACATCCATGGACCTTAAGTTAAAGCTATGAATAATCTGGAAATACCTCCAATATGTCTGGAAATTTAATACCATTGTTTTGTACCCTCTTATTTTGGATCTATCACTGGTAGGTTGCTAAACAGAGGAATGTTTATGGACAAGAATTTTTGTGGACAAGCTTTAGCTCCTCTGACCTGTTTCCTCATGGGAAAAAATAATAATTTCAATAGAAAACTCACGCAATTCTTGTAAGTATCAGACATGTATTGTAGCATTAGTGTGAACTCAAGAATACAATAATGTTGATTTAATATTGGTTTTATTACTTTTCCTAATGCATCTTACCGATAATGAAACTACATATATGAGGCTCTGGGAAATTATTAAGTAGGTGATCTCCTGGAACATAATTGAATTAGATTTATTCTGTTCTTTTTTAATGGTTGGTGAATATTCCAAGGACTGGCCCAGAAACCTGGTGGCCACTGGTTATACAACCCTTTATGAAATGACATGATGCTGTCAAAGTAAAAGAAACACATCTAAAGATAACGATGAAACGGGGTGATATGGGTGGTGAATACTCATATAAAGTCTTTAGTGTTTTACAAGGAGTCGTTGTAGCACCTAGAAGTCTATATTAAGGTGAAAAGTACATATAGTTCAATAAATAGGAGCCTGATGTGATGAAAAATATGGAAGAAGAATGACTGAGCTTAGGATTTAATTCTATTTCTACCTCTAACCACAACTGAGATCTTGTCTAAGTCACTGCATCTCCCCAATGCTATTATCTGTGTTTTTCTGTCCCTCTATGAATATTTTATGTGTGTGTGCATCGCACGTTCGTGTACACACACACACACACAAATACACACACACACACACATACACACACACAACACACACAGAGAGGACCAGCCCAAAGTGACTTTCAGCTCAGAAAATAGCATCGTCATGCTTCTTTTAAAGTCACCAAGGCTGTACTTTCAATATTTAATATCTACATGCAGAGATGAGTCTGTTTATTTCTGGTACAAATAGAGCTTGTGGTTAGGATGCTCATCTTTATAACTGTAGGCAGAAACATGAACAGCAGAATCCTGTTGGAAATTTACCTTTTTGAACTGATGCTCAGGTTGCTGTGCTCACCCAGGGCATTAGAAGGAGGGTAGGGCATTTACTCTTCAAGATGGTCAGATCTCCACTAAATTGGTGTCTTGAAACTGGGACCATATTTGTGTGCTCAGTGCCATATCTCACTATTGGCACAACACCTACCATGTAGTAAGAACTCAATAAATATTTGTAGATTGAATGAAGAAGTAAATGAATAACACACAATTCAGGTGATCTGGCCCCAGGAAGGTTATCTCAGGGAGCCTATACAAATCAAGTTGTGAACATTTCTATCCTGGCTGATTCTTTGTAGATACAGCCCCAATTTCTGCCAGGTGGATAATTACAATAATCACTCATGTATCCATGTGGAAATAAAGTATAACATTCATACTTTCCCAAGGTGCATTATCACACAGACTTCATTTTTGAATGATTGATATAGAAAATTAACTGCTTTACCACAAGGCTAATGAGGCTAATGGGAAATAAAGGTAAAGGTGAAAAAAATGGAAAATAAGACATTTTGCAACAGGATCCTGCAAAAAAAAAAAAAAAAAAAAAAAACATGATAAAAGGCCACATGCAGAACCATGCTCCTTGCTAAGCAATCCCATCATTCTTGAACCAAAAGTTTACCTCCTTTTGGGATGGGGATTTAACTCAGTGGTTCGGGTGCTTGCCTTACAAGTACAAGGACCCTGGTTCAATTCCCGGTAACTACATACAACATCGCCATGCATAGAGATTCACACCCACCAGCAATCAGTACCACATATCACAGTGCCGGGCATGGTGCCTCACTCCTGTAATCCCAGAACTCAGGAGGCAGAGGCAGGAGGACTGCTGTGAGTTCAAGGCTGAGCACAGGGCCAGCTTGACTTACAAAAGCAAGATCCTGTCTAAAAAAAAAAAAGTTTACCTCCTTTCTTCCCTTATTAATTCAGTTACTTTGCCTTAAAAAAACAGACAAACTGTGTGCACAACATTATGGTAAGTGGAATGGGTGAGGGGTGTAATACATAAAGCACTTTTTACCTATCTGTTGAGGACAGACCCAGAGGTCTGCACCCAGAGTGTGTGTTGTGCATACAAAGCATGGAAAAGGCTGAGAACTGAGGTCCTGGAGGTGTGCAAGAAGGATTGGAGAGCCAGGGTGGTGGATACGGGGAACATGAGGAGAAGCACCGCGTATTACAGACATAGTCCACCCGGGGTAGATCCTAGAGAGGTATTTGTGGAGTCATAGGCAACAGGATGCAGGCAAAATCCTGGTTCATTTACAGACATGTGACATTCGAAGCCACTTAGAATAATACTGTCTGTCTAGCCAAGTACAAAGAACAGTGAATTTGGAGTCTGTAGTTCCACCATTGACCACACAACTAACTTTGAGACACGCTTAGTTCCTGATCCTTAGTTTATCCATCATTAAGTAGTTTTTTAGATACCTATCTCAGAAGAATCTCAGAGAACCCATTATTGTAAACATAAAACAGAAAACATTTTGCCAGTACATAAGACATAAAGCAAGTTTTGTCATGCTCTAACGAATAAATAGCTTTAAAATAGAAGCACAGGGTCACTGTCTGTGTCTGGTGACACAGACATTTCAATGCACCAGTTTCAGCAAGGCTGAGTCAGTGAGGCCTCCCTTCCAAGAAGACTGCTGTTTGAAAGATAACCAGAAATCCAAACAATCCCTTCACTTAGGGTTGTCCCATTCCAGCTGTATTCTCAACACAATGTGTTTGGCTGACATTTGAAGGGTTAACTTCCGCACTGTGGAAAACTGAATCAGATAATTCAGCCCTTGCTATTTTTATTTTTGGATCAGTTCAATTTGGCTGGAGACTTTGAAAAAAGTAAGCAAACAACTGCCAAATTTGCACTTAGCTTGCTGGAAATATGTGCACAAAAAACTAGCTGTGAAAAGGGTACAGCTGGAAGGAAGGGTATTGTTAAGGAATGACACGGTTTCTAGGGGAAGAAGCAGGGAGTCTCTCAAGTTGTCCTGTTCTTGGAGAGTTTTCACCACACACAATGAGATAAAGAGTATGAATTGGTCTACACTTCCTGTTTGAGTCTTGACTTCTATTATCTCTAGCTCCCTGGATTCCATTCTGCTTCCATCTCCCAACTGACTTCTGACTTTGACTCCCACGCCTCCTTACCATCTAGTAATAATGAGAACACATCTACCAACATGGTTGTTTCATTTTGCAGTTTATAAAACATTTTTAATTAATTATTCATTTCAGTCCCCTGGGAATCATACAATGTTGGCATTGCTCTATTCACTTTATGCATAAGAAGAGAAATTCAGAAGGGACGGGGAAAATTAAATACCTCAAGGGTAGCAAGAGGCACCCAGGCCCGTAGGAGTGAAGAAGACCATGGGAGGTGAGACTGTCTGAAAGAGGGTGGTATCTCAGTGACTGCCAACTGTACATAGGTTCTAAGGGTGGGTTTTCCTTCTTTGTACAGTTCAAAATTTTCCTATAAGTTGATTAGTAAGTGGTCAAGTCTTAGGTCTTAGATATTTTCTCCCTGTCCCACCAGGCCTGGGTGTTAAACTCATACCTTAAAGCAAGATCTATCTTTGCCAGGCAAGCAGGCCTTTGGGTGTGAGAGCAACAAGGGTATGTGATGGTCATGACAGAAAAGTCATACTTCTGTAATAAAATGAATGACAAAGAGTGGAAACAAAGTCTGTATGTAGTGCTGGGATTAGAAAGAGCAACGTACTAGGTGGAGGGCAGATAATAATCTATTGGTCCTCAACATATCTTCCATGAGCAAATATGCATACTGTGATGCATATTCCAGCTTATTTGCATATTCAGCCACGTGTACTCTTTTCTTGCATTCTTTTCTTCCCATATCTTCAAATTAAACATTTAAGAAAATAATTATCCTCCTATAAATACTAAGGACAGATGGGCTCCGGAAAAGCGCTGACTGAGCAGGAGAGTGAGATAAATATGTGCAAGTAACCTGAAGCTGCCGCTCCTTCTTCTTCTTTGTGTTAGTATTCCAGGCGTGTGCTTATCTTTTAGCCTGTGTTTTTCTCACAGAATATTAAATGCAGATGACTATCTTATCTCTTTGAAGCTTCACTTCATCTTTGCCTGCTTCTACTCTGATTGCAAGACATAGTTTAGATCAGAAAGAAGTCCACTCTGCAGATCTTTATGTCTGGACTGTGTATCTCATCATGTGCAAAGACCAAAGCCCAGACCCCTAGTTACAATTTCCTGATTATTCCATCTCAAAGTGCTGAGTACAAGTCACCTGCTGCGTTTCATTCCTTTCCCTCTCCACCTTCAGCTTCTTCCTCAATTTGGTTTCTTTTTCTAAGGTCTCTGCCACATCTTCTCCATCTTGAGTAGCTCAAAGACTAATGGTTGTTAGCTTCTGGTGACCGAGGGAGCATCTGATGTGAGGTAGAGAAGTCTTAGTCACCAGAAAAGAAAGCATTAGAGCTTCAGACTCACAGAATTTGGATATTAATCTTCATTTTTATTCACAGAAGATATGATGAGGCCATTGGACGTACATAGAGAGTCCATAGAAAATGGACTCAAATGGGAAAGAATGGAGGTGTTAGATGAAAATGGGAGTGATGGAGAATGTTTTTTATTTCTTGGGCTGAGGTCTGGAAGCTCCATTTTCACTAGTTTCAACAAGGCTGAGTCAATGAGGTCTAGGTATTAAATATATCACATGATTCCCTTAATGAATCATTGTGAAATTCAGATGAACAAAAAATACTTCCTTTATAGGATGGGGAGGAGTAGTAGGATGCTTATAGCAGGCATCAGCTCAGTCTAGAAGACTGTCCCAATTTGTAAATGGCAAGTTTTGGCCATTGCTATTGCTTTAATTCACAGTTCCTTTGTTTTGAGTCCAAAGAATATCTGTAAAGATCACCAGTTTCTGAACTGTGGTTCTTTGACTTCAAGTTCATGATACCATTAGACAAAGAAAGTGAAAAAATTACACAGTAGACTCTGGAGGATCTCTGTCTGGCAATATGAATTACTGACCTCAGAATCTTCATCTCTCTATTCAACTCTTGTAATAAAGAAAAAATATTGTCTTTAGAAAACAAATGGAGAAAATTGGAAGTTGAAAACTCCAGAAGCATCTGGTTTTTATTCACTCATATATTCACCCAGTTCTGCCACATGACGTGATCAGAATGCTTTGGCATCCTTCTTAAAATATCTGCATTTATTATTTAACATCTTTTCTAAAATGCATGAATCTATTTTGGGCAAATAATTAAGTCCTTGATCATTTATGTACTCATGGAGGCCCAGAAGCAATTCTGTTAAATGCCAATTCTGGTATATTACTGTGACAATAAATAAAATACAGGACTTAGGCTGAAGGAACATGCCTAGCCAGGCACAGTTTTCTTTGCTTTCTGTTTTTTTGTGAAAAAAATCTTTTCTATTTCTTTATTCTTTTATTGAATCACTTTCAGCATTCATTTTCCTGTAATAGAGAAAAACAGCTTTTAGTAGTGAGTTCTAAATTGTTGGATTTTAACTGAGGAAGTTAATTATATCACATTTTTTGTTATATCTTTTTAAAAAATTATAATTATAAAAAACATTTAGGACATGGTATAATAGTACAATATATAGATATATAGTATATCATTCATTTTTTTTTTATCTCTGGGGCAAAATACCTGACACCTGCAATTTAAAGGTGAGAGGTTTATTTTGACACATAATGTCAGAAAGATTAGTCTATGGTTGACTGGCTCAAAAGCAGAAATGGCACATTGGAAGGTGTGGTGGAGGACAGCTATTCACCAGTGACACCCCAAACACAGAAAAAGAAACTGAAGACAAAAACACACACTTCTAGGTCATGCCCCAGTTTCCTGTCTTTTCGAAAAAGGCCCAGCCTCTGAACAAAGGAGACTTACAGGGAGCATTTTAGATCTAAACCACAAGAGATCTATCAGGTCACTTAATATTTCTGTCTCACTTTTTAAATTTACCTTTTCTTCTCCACTAGCTCTTCCTGATCACTTCTTACATGAACATATTCTGGTATATTTTATCCTAACCTTCTGGCGACTTCTTTGCTCTTCTCATTAAACTCTAAAAAAAAGGGAGTTTTCCAGGACACAGTCCTAGGTAGTTTTTCTAATCTCACCTTTGAGTTTATTTGATGTCTGCTTTTTTTTATGGCTCCCCAGTTCCAAAAATTACATCCCCAGTCCCAAATATCTGTACCTACAAATTAGGCTTTTATTTTCTAACTTCATGTGCCTCATCTACACTTTGAAAGCTAAAAAGGTAAATCAAGCCAAACAAAGTTCAAGTTCTGTTTCCTTTGAGATCTCTTGTTCTTTTACTCTTTTTCCGCAAATCCATTCTTTCTCTTCTTCAGATTCTGACTCCTACAGTGAGCCTTGGCTGTCTCTCACACCTTACGTTCAGTCCAAGACAAAACTTTGCTGCCTTAACTCACCTTCTCTGCAGTGAGCTGCATCTGTTCTCAGTTGTGGCCACATCAGAAGTAGATCTGCTACTCTCTCTCTCCTTTCCCTCTGACAATCTGTATGCAAGAGCCAGAGTCACTCCTAAAAATAAATGGCACGTCATATCCTGCTCTCTCTTAGTTCCTGTACATATGTCATGCCTTGTTTGAAATAAAATATTATATTTTAGGAAGCTAAGCTTCTGAAAGTAGCTCCTGCTTCTCTCTCCCCAATTACTCATTGGAGTTCAGTCTCTTTAGTGTGACCTTAGCATACTCTTGCCTCAGGACTTTTGCACATACTCTGCTCCCTGGAATGTCTTCCTCCAGGAATAATGACTTACTCATTCAAGTCTCATTAGCTTTTATTGAAAACCTAACTTAGCAGAGTTCTGGAATTGACTGAGGTGCATCTTTTTCACTCTCACTTCTTTCTGTACATTATTGCCACCTGTGCTCCTTTACTGCGATAACCTACTTCCTCCTCCAGGATGTCAGACCCTGAGAGCAAGGATAGATCTCTACTGCTCAGAGTAGTGTTCATGGTAGTTAAACAAGAAACAAATAAATTGGCTCCTTCTTACATTTGTATTCATCAACTAGAAAGCTCTCATTGACATAAAAGTCCATACAGAGAGGTCCAGAGGGGAACTAGAAACCCAGATTTAGGAATTGATTACCTTTGAGCCTTGTTCTTTGAATTATGGCATCATCCGGGAGCTGAGACTGTTTGAAATGTAGATTTCAGACCTATCCTAAATCCACTGCAGAAACTTATATTAAATTAGCTCATTAAGTTAAATAGTTCATTTTACAGTTTACAGGCCTCCTTTATTGGGATGTTAGGATGAATGCCCTGTAAGTTATGTAGGCTTTTCTCTAGCTGGTGACAGGTCAAGACCTCAAAATAAAATGAATGATATTGATATATAGTAATTTTATTATTATAAAATTTGGATTTTGGCATCATTTTATTACTATAAGATTACTATATAATTGTAATTTATTATAATAAATTACATTGTAATTTTATTAATGTTTCTGGTTAAGTTTGGCAGTAAGAGACACTGTCCCATATTTCCTAAATGTCCTGCTTCTTTCCTCATTGAGAAATTTTCTCTTGTTTGAACATGACTGCCTATTGCTTGGTATAGGACTCTGAGTAACTGAGCCATGTTGTCTACCTTCCAGGACTTGTGACTTTTTAAGTGGTTGATAAATGAAAGAATGACTTGTATCAAGTCAACTGAGAAGACCAGCAGTCCTGCTGTCACTCAGTTTTTGATATGGGAAAAACCCTGTCCAGGAGACTGTGCAAGGGCAAAACCATTACTCAGAAGTTCATGGTCTCCTGTCAAGAACTGTACAACCAATCTGAGCGGTGGCAAAAGTCCACTGAGAATCCCCACAGGCACAGTCTCCTCCCTGGGCTGATCTAAACAAGCAGGTGCTTTGTGCAACAGAGCTGGATGCTCAGACAGGCAGAAGAGAGATGGTGTGGTTGTATCTGGATTGCAGTTTGTTTCTCTCTGGAGTGGTCTTGCAAAGAGCGTCTCTCCTACTGGTGTTTGCTGTAATTGTTGTATTATTATCTTGTCATTGCTCAAATTTGGTTTACTAAATCATTCTGAACTTCCTTAACAGACTGCTGAGACAAGGTCAGAAAATAATTTCTTACTTATTTTGAGTTGGTTTGCCACGGAGCAGAAGCTTAAATGTGAATGTGACTGTGAATGCACGGGATTAATTGGGGTAGAGTTCTCAAGAGAGTCGGAGAGAGGATGGTCGGAGAGGAAGGGAAGACGGTGGGCAGCACTGCTGTGTCAAGGAGCTTGACTCAGCCCGCTCCCTGTAGGGGCTCTGGAGCATGACAAGAACCAGAGACGAGCACCCACCTTGAGGCAAAGGGCCTAATCATGCTTTCCTTCTCATCAAGCAGCTTTAGACTGTCCCCCAAGACTGAGTATAACCTCCCAAATAGCACCCCGTGAGGTGACTTTCACAGATCAGGGGCAAACTCCAATTGAGGAGCAGTAGTCATCGACAGGCAGTCCACATCCATGGTGGCTGGAGGACAGGTGTGGGTGGCAGGGGTGAAACCTATCTTGCAGTACTTATCAGTAATTATCTACCCACAGACTCTTTCTGAGGAGTCATTCTTCTATGTAGACTGAAAATCTGTGTCTAGTTATGCAAGCAGAGAAGGATGCCTTTCCAGTTTTCTTTAGTAGCATTTTTTTTAATGTAATTGCTTGTATGGATTGAGCTTGACACGTGACATCTTGGATGGAGCCTCGTCTGCCAACCAGGTGACCCTAGTATGTGTTCTAAACCATGTAAAATAAACAGAGACACTAAGACAATCAGCCAATTATTTCACACTGCCACAGATGCCCACATTAGTTCTTAAGTGACACGTAACATGTTAATAAATTTTTTTAGAAAACCAAGATATGCTATCATTGGCTACCTGCTATTTTTGTCTCACTTGGCCTAAAACTCCTTCCTGGGGATCTGGAGAGTTTCCTGTCTTCCTGCCACCCAAGACACTCTCCTAACCATAAATCCCAAATAAACTGTAGTCTGTGAGGTTCTGAATTTTCCAGCCTCTTTGTTTATTCTATAGACCCTTTTGCCTTGTTGTCCATTTCTTCTACACCAGGATTTTTCAGAGCATTCATTGCTTTTAGTCCAAAGTAGTATCGACCAATTTAGCTCCTACAATGAACTAGTCTGTAAGTAATGTAGTTATTTTCACTTTATTGATTAAAAAAAGGAAATACTAAAGGAGAGAGAGAGAGAGAGAGAGAGAGACAACTTATCCAGGTTACACAACAGAGGTAGATTGAATCCACATGGTCTGGCTCCGGACTGCTTAGCCACAAAGTGTCATTAGTTTGTCACCACTGTGAAAGGTGGATATGACAACTGTCGACCTCACAGGATGTTCAGCACTTTGGAGATACCTACTGTATGATGCTAAGTGAACCAAAATGAACCAAATGAGAAAAAAAAAAAAACCAATAGTAGATAAATCATGGATCCCTTAGATCTTAAATCTTGCACAGTGAGTAATTGGAGAATGCAGCACATATAGTGAGTGTTTGAATAAAATGCTTCATTAAAGTGAAGACATTTTCACATTAATGACTCTCAAAATACTTTAACTCACTTCCACCACACAACCCATCATTCTTACTACTAAGTGTCTTTTGAGGTGTGACAGAAATGTAGTGAGTGCTGCTGCACAGTGCCATCCACCGGAAAGGCAGACTTCTGCACACAGTGTGGTGCGTCCTCGTTCACCTCATTCCCTGTATTTGGCATCATGAAATTTCCAGCTCTTCCTGAAAGTCAAAACGACCATGACAGACAAACGCCTTGAACTGATTCGGAACACTAAGGCAGCCATGATACAGCCACACATAAAAGAGGACTTCTGCATCCTCTGAAAGTGGCGGGAGCGATGGGCTAAGTGTGTTCAGAGTCAGGGAGAGTGTTCTGAAGGTGATTCATGGCGATTTTGTTTTGAACTGGAATACATTTTTAAAAATTAAACACTGACTATAGTCTTTCATCACCCCTTATATATTATGCATTCAGCCCTCCAGTCTGTCTTCACACTAGCACTGTACTGTGAAGGAATTTCCACACTAGCACTGAGGATTGCACTTACATTTTAAAAATAGAATAGCAATTCCTCTGAAGGCTAGGGATACATTTAGTAATGTACTTATTCAATATTTTAAAAATTTGTTTTATTCACTTAGAGATGGTTATTTTTACTATTTCTGGAATTCTTGCTCTTCAAGACTATAGTGAGGTGTAAATTTTTTTGCATGTTTCTTTGGATTTATTCATGAGAGGTTATCTAGAAACATTCTAAAATAATTTATATTTCAAATATTAAAATTTATATTTCAAAATTTGAAAGATGTCGCAAAGCTGAACTGCAGCAAAGGTGTGACTAACTTGCTTATTTTAGACATTTGTAAAAAATGTATGTTAGGAGGTGGAATATGCTGTCAAATATCTAAATTTTGTCACTTTTCTGCCCCTGCTGCCATCTTGAGAAGTGTATGTGATTACCTAATTATTGAATGTCACTGTTGTAAAAATAAACAAGGTTGAGTAAATTTTCATATATAGATATATATTTATAGAACATTTTTCTTTAATTTCCTGAAGCACTTGTTCATATTCTTAATTTTTAATTCAATATTTCCCTGTTAATAATTCAAGAAAATAGTGCCAGCCTTTAATATCATGAAAAAATTAACTCTTTTGTTGGACAAATATTGCCACTTTTTTTCATCTACTTTAATGAAAGATACAATATGCATGTATGGAGATACAGAGATGTGAAATATACAGTTCAATTACTTTTGGCAAATACATGTATCTTTGTTATCTATCACCCAGAGAAGACAGTAAATATTAGAAGCAGTGCAGAAATTCCCTTGAATCTTTTTCCAGTCAGTCTTTCTTATAAAACCATCTCTACTGTGAATTTCAGAACCATATATTTATCAATTGTGCCTCTTTATTATATATATATACATACATATACAGTTTTCTTTTGTTTTAATTTTCACTTTTTATTGGTGCACATTTATAGTATGTAATGGTTGTGCTCATAGTGGGGAGTTGTGTGTACATAACATATCTTAACT
>PVIR01040154.1:0-13508 GCA_004026965.1 Petromus typicus | reverse complement strand
TAATCAGTAGTAATGATTTAAAGCAGAAGTATTTTGGTAGCAGCCATAGAGATTAGCAGTATATTGATTTTGTCAGTAGTTTAGATTTCCACAAACTTACAGGTCAGTCTATTAAAGGTCTACCTATGAGCCACAATGATCCTTCTGCTGGGACATGTCCTACCAGTCCTCAGGATTGTAAAGGTAGGTAAAAGGCTTAGAAAGCACTACACAAGTCATGTTATTTGTTTGTTTGTTTGTTTTGTTGTTGTTGTTGTTTTGTTTTTTGAGACAGGGTCTTGCTTTATGATTCAGGCTGGCCCTGAGCTCAGCCTCAAACTCACATCACAGCAATCCTCCTCCTTCTGCCTCCCAAGTGCTGGGATTACAGGCGTGAGCCACCACGCCTGGCATTGTGGTATGTGGTACTGGTTGCTGCTGGGCGTGAGTCTCCATGCCCAGTATGGTATGTGGTTACCGGGGATCGAACCCGGGTTGTTGCACTTTCAAGACAGGCGCCGGAACAACTGAGCTAACACCCCGGCCCCAATGAGTCATGTTTTTAAATGAGTGCCTATTTTTCTATGGAACAGATGAACCTTTCTAAAGAGCCACTAGTAGCAGACGATTGGTCAGTTTTAAGAGGGATAAAAACTCCAAGTAATAGTCACATAATAGGTTGTTTTTTGTTTTTGTTTTTGTTTTTGTTTTTTTCATTAAACTTGTTCTGTAATTTTTATTTTTTAAAATTTTTTAATCTTTATTGGTACATTACATATACACATCATGATTGCACTCAGTTGTTTGAGTGGCATAGGTGTATCTCTTTCTCAGAGCTTCTCTTCAGTTGTGACACACAAGAGAATTCCACCAATTTTAATATCAAAATCAACTGGTCAGAAAAGCAAATTCAGACATACGGAGATACATATACACACAGAGAGACACATACACATTTCATGGGACACAGCATTTGTATGAAACAATATATGTCACTACATACAATAAAACCTGCTGCAAAATGGATTGAGGCTCTAAAATCTGTAAAACTACTTAGGTTATTAATGTAAGGTTGGAATTTTTATGAAATCAATTGGAATTCATATCTTTCTCTCACCTCTTTGTACATCATTCTATCTCTCTCTTTGCTTTGATATGTGAATACAAAATCTAATCATTATTACAGTGACAACTGTGTTAATGTCAATCTAGTCATGAATTGATCTATCTTCTTTGTTCTCAGTTGGGCATATTAAACACTGATGATTTCTCACAATAAATGTCCAGTGAAAGCATAGTGCAGCGGTTTATATTAACTGTGTATTTGCTTGCAGGCCTTTTTATTTTTGTAAATCTCAAATCACCTGTTTTCTATCACTAATACAAATAATCAGTTTATTGATGAAATGGCTTTGATACTGCATGAACATAATGAAATTTGTTTTTAATATATTGTCAGTTTATTCTATTTCTTTTTCCAGATTTTAAAAGTCTTTTAGATTTATCAAGTTATCTGCAACTGATACATTAACTATTCTGACAGTGTTGTCTTTGAACAAGTCTATTATAGATTCTAAAAATTTTGAATGTCTTAAACTATCATCCAACTTAGTCACAACAGAAAATTTTATCCTTGGAGAATGGATTAGGGATTTGAAAGAAGTGAGCACAATCTAATTGATTGGTTTTCCTACAACTAGGTAGCCCTAGAGGTGCTTCAGAGCCCCTTTATAAAATCCTGCAAAGTGGTTATGATGTTTTGGGGTCTGATAGCACTTCAGAGTGGCTCCTTTGAATCTTGCCTCTTAGTCTTCATGGTTTTATGGTCCCCATCACAATTTGTGGTCACGTGGTCTTCTTAGATGTCCTCTTTGCACCTCTTTCTGTCTCTGTCTCTCTCTAAGCAATCACAATTTCCTTTCTTAGGGGCTGCACTTCACAGACATCACATAATTTACTGGTTGAAGATTTATGGGGACCTCCATTAAGCAAATCTGTCAGTGTCATGTGTAACATTTCAAATCTCCTCACAATTTTTAAAATGTTTTATTCCTGCTGCAACATTTATGACGATTTGTGGTCAGTGATTTTTGATGTTAGTTTTTTCATTGTTTTGGGTTATCACAAATCATACTAATACAAGATGAAAATGTAGTTATACATTTTGTACAATTTTCTGTCTTCTTTTCAGGCTTCTCTATTTCCTGAGAAGTGATAATTGGAAAATTAGGCCAATTGAACATATACTGACCTCTGCAAAGGTACAACTGAAAGGAGAATAATACTTGCATGTCTCTTACTTGAAGTGAAAAGTTAGAAAGTACTTGTAACCAGATTATAGTGAAGTAAAACTACCCTAGAGTAATGATAAGACAAATGGCACAATTATTCCAAACCAACATCCCTCATCTACTGGATATGCTAACGAGCCAGAACTCTTACTAGTAAGAAGGAATTTAAAGGAGACAGCGCATTAGAAGACTGGCTCCCCTGGTGAGAGAATGGGAGGAAAATGCTCATCTCAGCACATCTGAAGAGAGCAGAGAAGAGTCTGACTCACTGATGAAGGCTGAGGGTGAAAGTGCAGCGCCCTGGGTACGACACATGCAACTGTGGTTCTGCCATAGCTTTCAGGCTCATCTATTTGAACTTATTTCTTTAACAAAGATTCAGGGATGAAGCCTCCAACAAGGGAGAAATTTAACCCATGTAACCAGAGACCTGTCCAGGGATCAATGTCCTCCAAAGACAATATGGAACAAACTAACAAAATGAATAAATTATAAAACCTTAAAATATAGCATTAATATACTGAATGAAGGCAAGGAGACTGGGATCTGTAGGATAAAGATAAAGACCCACTGGAGCTGGTATTATAGGAATAAAATAAATTAAATAATTCTCTTAGACAAGGAATGACATCTTTCTTGCCTCAGGCCATTAGCAACCACTTTCTTTGTTCTGTTTTGTTTTGTTTTCTAGTTTTCCACAGTGAGCCAACTCTCTACTTTTCAACAAACACCTACTTGATGGCACAGATATACAGTTTAAAATTTTCATGAAAATTTCAGCAAGTGGATTTATAAGCTTTCTGAATAAATAAGAGTCAGAGGTCTTAGGTCAGAAGTCTTGAATATGAACGTGATTGTCAATCAATGTTAAGTATCATACACGTCAGACTTAAAATGTGAAGAGGAAGACATTGATGATAAATTGTGTAGAGGAAGACATTGATGATAAATACACCCCAAACTTGGGTTGTATTCACATTTGATGTAGTAATGAACCCTAAAAATATTCCTTGAAACTCTTCTTGTGATTATTTTTCTATATATATTTTTAAATATATTTACCATCAGTATATAGTTTTTGTATACATAATTTTACAGACAGATATAATCTTCAGATAAGTACACTTGTATTATTTGTGATACATCTAATCTATACATGTATGTATATATGTTCATATATATAAATACACGCATGCATGTCTTTATACACTTCTGTACTTTTTAATCTTTATCTCACCATGTTTCAACATAAGAAAGCAGAAAGCATTTCAAGTATTTAAAATATAGGGAATTTAAAATAGGATTTTGGTTGCAGAAATAATTTGAACTGAACATCATTAGTATAAAATTCAGAAGTTAGCTCTAGGGCTGGCATGGTAACTAAGTGGTGAAATGCTGGTCAAGCACACAGGAGGCCTTTACTTCAATATCCAGAGCTCAAAATGACACCAAACCGTACAGAGTAGCCAACCCGAAAGCTCCATCTCTACAAAGACTAAAGGAAATCACACAGTTATCACTGTAATTTCAAATATAAATTTAATTTGTAGACAAGCATCCAAAGCTCGGGAAGAATTGTGAAACTAAAAAGTCTCCCTATTTCTGGTTTTGAAATCACAAGAGAAAAATTTGTTGTTTTTGGCAGTAATCCAAGTGTTTGAAAGGACAGTCAGTTTTGTAGAGTAAAATGAGGAGATACTGAAATAGCTGAATGTTTTATTAGCACGACATATCTGCAAATGGGAAAGACTTTCTATCTGGCCTCCAAGTATGTGTAGAAGTGTTTTTTTGGTGTTATTCACGTGCATGTTTGAGAAATGTTCATTCTACGGCCAGGAAGGGTTGGGTTTTTGTTGTTCTTTAGAATTAAGACATGTATTAAATTTTGGTTGCGATGTAGATATTGACCTATTCTCACAACTTTTGATGAAATAGGAAAAGCATTCCTTCTATTGGATTGATGAATAAGCCCAGATTCAAGCACCCTTGAATGATATATTTCTCACTGACAGAGGTTCCATGAGCATTTCTTCCCACAGAACAAGGACAATCATAAATCAATACATTGAACACATATGCCATATATCGAAGTGCCAGGCATGGTGGCTCACCCATGTAGTCTCAACACATAGGAGGCACAGGTAAGAGGATTGCTGTTTTCCAGGCTGGCCTGGGTTACATAGTGAGCTCAGGGCCAGCTGGAACTACAAAATGAGACCATGTCTCAAAAACAAATAAACAAAAAATCAAAGGTAGCCTAATATACTTTGACCCTTAATATGCAACATTTAATCTCTCCACAGTAATGATGTTCTATCTATTCAAGTTCAGTCTGCAGGGGCAGCACATATTGTCCAAGAACTGGTAATAGCCAACCAGGGATTCCTCCCTTCCTCCCTTGCTGCCAAAGAGAGGCAGAGGTTCCACAGAAAACCGTTTTGTTTTGTTTTGTTTTGTTTTGTTTTTCTGCAGTCCATAGACATGACTGACCTGT
This sequence comes from Petromus typicus, assembly GCA_004026965.1. Classification (NCBI taxonomy): domain Eukaryota; kingdom Metazoa; phylum Chordata; class Mammalia; order Rodentia; family Petromuridae; genus Petromus; species Petromus typicus. The sequence goes on along the minus strand of PVIR01040154.1, from coordinate 8,744 downwards.
GTTGTGCAAGCGAGGGCCAGAACGAAAATCCAGGTGAAATCCCTTAGAAGGATGAGTGGGAAGGTGGTAGTTGGTGTGCCTTTGTCAAAAATAAACAATGCTGAATGTTAAAGCAGTAAAGATTGGAGCTCCATTCTGATCCATAGACCCAATTTAAAGGGAAAATTAATCCAGTCACATATCTGTGGTGAGGGGTGATCTAGTAATCAAGAAGAGTTAGGGAAATAAAAAATTGATCCATGCAGATACCTTGATGATCCACTAATAGATACCCATGATAATACTCTTTCCTCCCACAAAGTGTAAGAGAAGTTCTTATTTGTTCTTTTATTAGTACATTTGCAGCACATTGAGATAGTAATAGCCTGTGACATGTCTTATTTCTTCTTATGTCTCCTTCCCCTCACCCCTCCTACCTCCCAACACCTCTTGGTTCATTTCCCATTTGCAAAAGATGTACTTCCTTGTGTCTTTTCCTGGCGTCTATAATATATCTAGATTTTGTGTTTCTCATATCACTTGTGCATCTGATTTGCCTTACTCAACCTCATGGTTTCAAAGTGTATTCATCTTCTGACTGAGGTTCTTTTTCTCTTTCTAACAGCATTTCAAAGTAGTGGTTTCTAAGTCTTTGAGAAAAAATACCTATATATATTTTTTCCCAAAATACCCATAGAATTTAAAGGTGTAAAAATAGTATTCTAGTATTATGTCATTCTTAATCAAAGGAGAGACGTAGTTCTATGTTAGATGTTAGCTGAAACAAACAGCAGATTCTACTGATGCCCTTTATCTTCTCTGGACAGAGACACAGCAAATGATCACAAGACAAAGACTTGGATGCTGGAAGCCATGGCAATGCATGCTTAGGGCTGTTTGAGCACAGGGTTGGACATCATCATTTCCAACACTGAATGATGTCAGCTTTTCTGCATGTGCACTATCTAGTGATAAAGATAAATTCTGTGTGCATAAGTTCTATGTTAACCTACTTTGGTCTTTAATGTAATGTTAGTGAAAATTCATTAAGTGAATATGACATTTAAAATATGAGAATAGGAAAACTGTCCAAATGATGGCAGTGAGAAAAAGGAAATACATTTACCAGAAAGAAACATAAAACATACTTTATGTTAGAAAATGACAAGTATAACCAACTGTCCTTCAAAGAGTATTTTACACTGGTCTTTGTCACTGGCAATAGCTACATTCTAAGCAGTGGTAGTAGGCTTGCCTCTACAAAAAAATAAAGAAGCATGTTTTGAGCTGAGTACGGACACAATAAAAACTGGTGTATTAGATGAAAACACTCATGAGAAGTTGCTCTAAACATCTGCTTTTCTTTTCATGACCCTCTACACCTCAGCGCATGCGCATGTGTTGCCCTGCACATTCCCATGGAAAACACGCCTAGATGCATCATGAGCATTACTTTTTCATTTAACATCAACACTTCTTGTTACTGACCAACCATCACCTACCTTTTTAAAAAGCCTTTGAAAGCAAAATATGGTACTTTAACCAATGTGAACCTAGAGTTATAAATACATTTGTTCAGTAATCAATATTCTCATATATATATGATATATAACTTTAATATATATTTTTATAAATATATATTTTATATTTATATATCAACATTAATAAAATAAAAATGGAAAATAATTATCTTTTTCTCATTAAGAGCTTATTTGAAACAATACAGGAAAATTTCACAACCCTATAGCTTTGTTTATACTTTACAGGATTCTTAGTATCTTAAATTAATTAATACTTTCTAAATAAGTGGAATTTGCTTTCAAAAATATGGTAATTCATGATGATTTAAACCTCATTTTTGAATAATAGACTTTTCTGTCCACAGTTGTGAATGTAATCGAATGTACTTTAGAGCACCGCAATTTCTTACTTTGAGAGTATTTTTTTTCTATGTTCTTCTGTGTTTCTGTTTGCTCTGTCTGGTCTTAGTTTTCTCATTTGATTTTTTTCACACTTCACTAAGGATAGAAGCACGATTTCGTCTATGTCTCTCTAGACTTTTACAGTGAAATATTCTCAAACTAAAGGTTCCCATGGTTGATCCTTTTTCACCCATGTGTCCCACCTGGTGTAATTTTGTCCGCCTCTCAGGGAAATTTGATGATATCAGGAAATAGCTTTCCTTGTCTTCAGTGCTGGAGGGCTACTGAGAGAGACAGGATAGAGGCCAGGAATCCTGATAAATCCTTGAGTGCAGAGAGCAGCCACCAACATTGGAAATTTGGGCTCAAAATGTTGATATTTTCAGTTCTACATCAGGCTGGGACTGGCACAGAATTTCTCATATGGACCATAAAGGTGCCTATGCAACTAAAGGAAACCAAATTTAAAGAAATTTTAAAGTGTTCACTTAAAAGTTTGTATCTATAAAAGCCACTATTGATATTTCACATGAGAGAGTCTTTATTTAATAGCTGTTTGTGCGTACTTTGTGAGTGAAAAGGTCAATAAGTTGGTGGACACTAACTTATCTGCACATATCAGAAACTTCTCACAAAGGCATATCAGCACTGCAGAGCTCAGATTAATAAAGTGTCCATATAAAATCACTTGTAGACAGATGAGAAAATGCAAGAATGAAGGAAACATTTATGGGAACTGAGTCTGAATTAATACCAAGTTGTGATTCAAAGCTCAAATTACATGAATTATCTGAAGTTACAGAGAATTGCTTGACATTTGAGGGTCATATAAATGACAGTCTGCAAAAAATGGAGACCGCTTTACATATATTTGTATGACATTGAAAAGGCTGCATATTTCATCAATACAGGTCTCAGGTTTAAAGGACATTAGAAATTGTTGTGTATTCAACTGCTTCTTATTATTTGAAACTTTTTCCTGCTTCGTTACCTTTCTTTAGAAAGGAGTAATAAATGCAAAATATTCTGTCAAAACGCAACCCTGGTTCTCACATTACTCACACCTGATTTCAGCATAAATGTCATGCACTATGTAATGTGAATTTTTCAACAGAGCTGAGTGCAGGCTTTCTTAAATTGAACGAAAATGTGCCTAGCTGCATTTTTGACTTCTCAAAGCCACCCGTCATTTCTTTTTCATGATTTCCAACATGATGCACTCCATAAATTCAGCTCATATATGCATGAGAGTATACAAAGAAATTATAAGACAATAGTGGGGACTTTTTGAAAAATGCCATATCAAAAGATGCTGGTCAAATATAGATTTTATCTGGAAGCATCTCACATAGGCACTGTGGCAGAAACTTAATAACTCTTCTCATCAAATCCAAAAGTGCTTGTATCTACACTGTGCATTCAATAATGGAGTCTAATGAATTCTTCCCAAACAACCATTGTGTAACTGTTTGCACTTCTTTATGAGAAATTTGTCTTTAAGTGGGAAATTGGAATTCAATATTGAAGACATCTGAGTGGACAAAGTCAATAAAGTGATGAAGATGAGATGGATGGTAAAATCAAAATAGCTCCTCTGAGTCCTGGGAGGGTGGGCTTTTGTGGTATAGGGGAAGAGCTTATTGAGAAGGGCTTTTACAAGGTTATTATTCTACTCTTCTGAAGGTATTGAGGAACTATTTTTTTTTTAACTGAGGGTTTTTAACTCTTTTTTCTTGCATGCTTGTTTCTTCCACGTCTGAACACTGAAATGATGCACTGTTAACTTGTTGCCCTGGCTCAGCAGTTCTGTGATTGTGAAATGGTCTATTTGAAAAATGCCTAGGACTTCCTCAGACTTGTTTTAGTGGAACAGTAGTAACTCCTTCCCCGGTGAGGAACAATGGCAGTGTTGTCAAAAAAACATCTTGCATCAACTTTATCTTGGAGTAAAAAGCCAAGAAAGCAGATCTGAGCAGAATTATTGAGTAATGAAAGAAGAAAAAGTAGAAAGTCTCAAATAGTAGCCAAAATTGTCTTAGCAGACAATTGACTGAGAGACATTACTTAATAAAATGTAAATTTGACCAATTTCAAAATAATAAAAATTACAAAATAAAAATTTACAGGTGTTCTCAGAAGATAATGTACATCTCAGTTTGATAAACAAACAAGGGCCTTTTTATCTTTGATGTTATTCAATTAAACAACTAGAAATTTGAATAAAACTGAAGTATTTTATATATTTAATAGATTAGGATTTCTGGAATATGTCATTGGTTTTCCCTAGATTGCAAATTATAAATATCCAGTAATTATTTGGAATGAAAGAGAAATGTGCAATATAAGAAAAAAAAAAAGAAAAGAAAATACCTTGTAAAGATTAGTTTCTAGTTTAAATATAAACAGATTTGCATAAAAATATTCTGGGGCCTATACTCTATATCTTATTTTATGAGATTTGTATGTTTAAGTGATTGTATATGACAACTTTCCCTTATTGTTGGTATCTTAGTTGACCCCAACCATATTCAGAATTTGTGAACATTTTTATTCTCTCTCTACGAACACTTGCCTCCTCTCATGAAGCACCATATATCTTGGATCAGGATGACAGATCACCCACACAGTCTTCTGAAAAGCCATATCTGTTAAATGTAACTTCATATTCTACACGTGGCTCCTGTAGGAACATTTGGTATTCTGCACATCTTGGTATGAGAAAATGAGAATATTCAGAGTTTTTTGAATAATTTCCCAATGAAACTAATTGCAATACCAGAAAAGAGTGCAGGATAGCTTTGCTTATCTGTTCTACTTATAATAGTTATCAATATTAACCACAACAATTATATCTGTAAAAATCTCTTCTATTATCATTATTCCTGTCCGCTGTTACTCTCATCTTCTGTTGACATGCTACCAACTCCTACCACAAATCTTGTCTCCTGAGAGATGAGATCTCATCTCCATAAAGTCATCTCCTGATACACCGCTCACAAAACAGGCAAAGAAACAAAGTGATAATCTTTGCCCGTCACTAAGGGCATTATTTGTGTTGTTGTTTTTACACCTTAGACTGAAGTTTGTTTTCATAAGTATACTATTCATTGTTGACTTTATTTTTAAGCAATAAAGTCAGGATATTGAGTTTATATAACTTATTTTTTCTGAGATAGTGTCTTGCTTTGTAGTTTAGGCAGGCCCTGAGCTCAGGCTCAAACTCACAGCAATCCTCCTGGCTCTGCCTCCCATGTGATGGGATTACAGGCATGAGCCACCATGCCCAGGACTGTAGTATGTGATACTGATTGCTGGTGAGCATCAGTCTCGATGCTTAGTATTGTTGTATGTGGTTACCAGGAATTGAACCCAGGCCCTTCCACTAACAAAACAGGATGGAATCACTGAGCTAAGTCCTCAGCACTTGAAATTATAATTTAAAAGCTTAAAATTTCTTAAGCTTTCACATTTGGCTCCTACATATTTCACTTTATTTTAAATCTAAGAATGGCAAAGAAATCATATTTGATAAACTAATGCCTTTTATGGTTTTACAGAATTAATTATGTAAGTCTATTTAAATATGAAATATTTTAAATTATCCTCAATAAATTAATGTGCATAGTCTCATTTCAGCATTGTAAACATGAATATCTGTAGAGGTTTTTTTGGGGGGAATAGGGCTGGGAATTTAGCTGAGTGGTTGCAGTATCTCGTGAATACAAGGTCTTGAATGTGATCCTCAGAACCAATAAATAAATAAATAAATTTATTTTTTATTAAGAAACTTTAATTTGGGAAACAAAGACCGATAAAAAATTTTGAAACTTTGTGTATTCTCCTACATTACAAATAAAAACAACTTCTACTTAGCATAAAAATCAGGTCTTAAACAGCCATATGTTTGACATGAAAACTAGAACTAGAGCTTATTAGTATTTGTTTTACATGGATAAATGTAAAAACTCCTGCTGGTATTCAATGAAAAATGCAAGTGCAGCTCAGGAAATTCCTACATATAAATATGTATGCGTTTCATATGAGAAGAAAAATGTGTTTGGAATAATATTTACACTATTGTGAACATTTATCATGTTATTACACACAGGTGTTGTGCAACTGTAGTATGTAAGAAGTGTGTAACCTTCCTCCTTTCCTCTCAGTTTTCAGTAGAATTTGGAAAATAACCAATACCAAAGAGTCAAACAATCACGTGAAATATTTGAAAGGAAAGACAAAGTGATTTTCTGGTGAGAGTGTCATGCATCAGGTGACATGAGTCTAAAAGTCTGAAGAGCACCTGGGAAAGGCAGAAGGAAGAGCAACAGAGAAGTCAGGTGTGGCCTGGAACACGTGAGGAAAGATGGTTGGTAAATTCAAATACAATTCAGACAACACACTACAAGTGCATGTGACAATTAAGCAAAGATTATTGTAGTCAATCACTTCAACAACAGCAAAAAAGTAATAAATGCAGAAAAAATTTTATCAAAATTTAGTGATAGTTCTCAACACTACTGGAGTTTCTCATGGTCTGTTTTGATGATGAAATTTTTCTACATTTGGAAGGAAGCAGTAGGGATATCTACAGATTCACTTGCTTATGTTTTCAATTTTACCTATTAATTAATTTATTGGTGTACATATAATTATTCCTTTTGAAAAAAATTAAAATGATCTAGGTACAACAGTTTAAAACATTCACCTTCATTAAGAAGAATCAGCTACAACTATGTCTCTAAAGATATTCAAAATGAATATATAAACATCTCCAATTCTGACTCACTTGTTCAGAATTCATTTTCCTCCTAGTTTTTTTCCTATTCCTTTCTGGGACCCATTTACCTGATATAGAACTGTTGCTTGTATTACACTTATGTATTAATATATTGACTTTTTCAGGCCCTTATACTCCACCTAACTAATCTTTCCTTCATTGACCTAAAACCTCTCCTTTATTCACACCCTGATCAGTCTGTTCATCTTCTCAGTGTCCACATCTGTTTTTTCTTAAAGAGCCCTCAACACTCATGCCCTGCACCAACCAAGCATCCGGGCCACTTCTCCCTCAGTTGGAACTCAAGAACTCTAAGTGGTTAGAAGTTCACATCTTTTCTATTCACACAAGTATCTACCTTTTACTGTCATATATGGAAATTGTGGAGCAAATTCATAAATAAAGGGGATGGAAAAAGCCTTTTATACTGCTTTGCAGAATAACCAGGACTCTGGATACTCATAACAACTAGTGGCAGTGACAGAAGATGCTTAGCTATTCAGCCATTTATATTTAATTGATGGTACATAAGACTTCCATTTTCTGCAAAATGATTATTACATCAATTAATATGTTTGTTTAATTATATGTGTCTGTTGTGCTAACAGAAACTTCTAGCTTCCAGAATAAAGAATAAAACATTACTTATTTAAATTAACTTTCATTAAGAATGTTAGTCATACAAATAGAGCACTAACAAGAAAAATGTAACCCATAAATTGTCTTATGGAAAAAAAAATTCTGAGAAAATTATATATTTATTATATATTGGTAAGTAATAAAAATGCTCACAATATAAATATGACTTATTGAATAGCTTGGAAGTGCTACAGGACTAAGATACACAGGACATGAAGGGTATGAAAAGGAAAAGGGTGCAAAAGTAGAAAGACAAACCAACACTACAGAGGCAAAGGTGGAGATGAATGCATTCACCAAAGCTTTCTATCTCAATGAAATTTATAATAAGCAGTCATCAATACCTACCCAAAGACTAGAGTTAGAAAAGTAATACCAATATAATATCTTTTACTTACATTATAAGTTTTATGAATTCTAGTTTTCTTGATTTCATGCTCTGAACCAAGTGGACCAATGCTACATTTACATATTTGAGAAGCACTAATGAATTTATCTCATTATCATCTGGTGAGCCAAATTGAAATAGGACTAGAACTCATCTTTTTAAGATTCTCAACTCATTCCCACTGTCTGCTTGACACATCAGCCACAGGGTGTATTTCTTCAAAAGTCTAATTTTTTGGTGTATTTTCAAATCTCATTTCAATATTAAAAATGCTCACAATATAAACATGACTTATTAAATAGGTTTTACATTTAAGTTGGAAGGAATTTCAGATTTTTTTGGTATATCACAGTAAGGAAGCTTTCTGGCTGGTGAATAAAGTGGTTTCTTAAATTTTCTAGTGTAGTGTTTGCCGTGTCTTCATTCTAAAGGTTATCCTGCCTTCGAAATGCATTCCAAATCCAAGTTTTCAATAAAAAAGAATGTATGTGGGCTTTTTACATTAATTTTTCAGTTGGTATGACATTCAAGGAATTATTTATTTTTATTAAAACTGATTGCTTTAACATAACAGAATATTTCAGCTATCTATAACCATAATATATGTATGTATAAAAAGATGGAAGATCTTTGAATAATTATAGGTGTACTTTTAAAAGTTCTAACATTGACAAAATTTTAAAACAGAAAGCATAATTTTTGAAATAAATATCTAAATGAAGCTAAGATAAAGTGTATATCTGCCTTTTAGCCTTGGCATTGTGTTATGATCCTGACAAGAGCTAGAAATATTCATTTCCTTATGCAAGAAGTTGAATAACTAAAAAGTAGTGGTTTTGAAAATTTTACCTCCAGCGTTATTTCATTTATTTCCTTTACCATTTATTTTCTATCTCTTCATCTCTTTTCAACCATTCAATGAAAATAGGATGTATCACTAGTATTAATTATTGATTAATTATTAATTAAGTATTGATTATTGATTATTATATTAATGATTGTCCCAATTATTCTTATTAATGAACTGACTCCAAATTTG
>PVIR01040153.1:0-13507 GCA_004026965.1 Petromus typicus | reverse complement strand
TTGAAAGAAAGCTGTGTCCCATGTTTGAATGTAGTGGCCACGCAGTTAGGTGTGCAGGACTGGCAGGCGCCCTGGGAGTGGAGCTTGTGATGGGGGATGTGGAGTCTGATGGGGCCGCCTCCCAATCGAGCCAGTTCGGTTCACTCTCCTGCTGCTGTTCTGTTTCAGGTTTCTCACATCGCTGGGACACTGAGCAGTGTTTGCTACAGAATGAAGGTAAATGTTTTGTTTTCCCATGAAAAGTATTTTGAGTGCCAAATTCAAAATTTTCAGGTTGGCCCTGGTTCTTGCTTGAAATTGGGAATCTCATCTACAGTGCGTAAGTCTCTTCTGAAACTTCCTCCTTTTCCCTGGCTGTGCCTGAAATTAGATGGACGGAAAGCCTCCTTTGTGGAAAGAGGTTTGGGAGTGGAAAAAATTTTCCACATTTAACAAGCATTTAATAATCTATGAGTGAATAATGAGTATAAATGGTCAGATGAGGGCTGAAGCTAAAACTCAGTGGTAGATGTCCTGTCTTGACTCACACAAGCAAGGCCCTGGATTTGACCATCAGTGCACAAAATGCAGGTGGGTGGCTAGATAATTAGTTAAATCCACATACTAAGGTTTAAACGGAATTAGTACAACAATTTTATGGAGACACCCTTTTCTAAGACAATATTTTAATGTGTATATGTGCATAAAGAGCAATGCATACATCTTGACTGTACAGGTTAATGAATTTTTACCTGGGGAACACATGAATAGAAGCATCCAGATCAAGACATTAATATTGCCTGTTACCTAAAAGGTACTGTATTTTTCCCTGCAAATATCACTTTGGTGTCCTGTCTTTTAACAGCAGCAAATAGTTCTGGTTTTGAGCTATATACTCTTTTTAGCTACCCTCTTGTATGCTTTGTGTACTTTACCTTCAAAGCATTCAAATACATTGTTTTCTTGTATTGGATTTGTATTGTAGTTTCACCAATTAATATTTTTATATTTTGCTAAAAGTAGGTGCTATTGTACTTTCTAAAGAAATGTTTCCCATTGTCATAATGTACAAGTCTCAGTTCAGAAAGCCTTTTTTTTGGTATTAATTCAATCCCAAATATGAGTGAACTAAAAAATGGGTGAGTTTTTAAAGATATTGGCAGTTTTATTATCTGAATTTTATGGTATGATCAAATATTCTTTTTTTATAATGTGGTACATATTGAAAATACATCTGAAACACATATTTTTAATTCCAGACAGATGGGCTTTTACTGTTCAGACAATCTCATAGAGACCCTGCGATGTATTCCCTAATAACCTAGTTATTCAAGAAGATCCTTAGATTCTATATCAACATTGACACAGCAAATGTACTAGATTCCATTCCATAGATATTTTTGTACGCAAAACCTTCTACCTGGATTTCTGTCACAAATTCTCTGGAGGTTTAATTTGTACTTGCTAATTATAGAGGCAGCAATATATAATTTATTTGGTTCATATTTATCTGACAAAGGCAAAATGTACAGTATCATCACCTGTTTTTCAGAATTGTTAGCCCATAAATATGTTGTTGGATTTTGTCTCTTCCTTACATTTAGAATAAAGGTTTCTTTAGGATTGACTGTCAGGATCATTTAAGTTCTTCAGAATATTCTGTGAAACAGTCTCTTGTTGGAATAATTGAAAGCTACATAGAGATTTTTTTTCCTCAAGACTAAACCAGTAGTTTCCTGCTAAAATATGTGACCAGATACATCAGACAGAGGTATCATATTGAAATTTTTCCAACCTTGATGCTCTCAAAATCAGTGTATTATTGGATTTTACTTTTTTGTGCACTGAATAAAAAAGCTAAATTTTAAATCTGTAAGTTCAGAAAGGAAAAACACTCCCTTTACTGGTTTGCAGATGTGAATCAAAAATTTATTTTCCAGGGCCAGAGATTTAGCTCAGTGGTTCCGGCGCCTGTCTTGCAAGCACAAGGGCCCGGATTCAATCCCCTGTAACCACATACAGTACTGGGCTTGGAAACTCAGGCCCAGCGGCAATCAGGACCACATACCACAGAGCGGGCGTGGTGGCTCATGCCTGTCATCCCAGCACTCAGGAGGCAGAGGCAGGAGGACTGCTGTGATGTGAGTTGGAGGCTGAGCTCAAGGCCAGCCTGAACTACAAAGCGAGACTCTGTCTCAAAAAAAAAAATTATTTTCCATGTGTTTTATCAGTAGCTTATGTCTTTCCAGTGTCAGTAAGTTGTTGCCTGTGGTATGTGATTTTTTTTTTTTTTTTTGTAGTGAGCTAGGGATTGAACCCAAAGCCTCATGCATGCTAAGCCTTCCTGTGCAGCTGTGGTGCACTCCCAGACCCTTGGTTGAGTATTTTATTTTTGAAAGTATATAAAGCAGAAAAAGGTTAATATAAATATGTAGATATATTGAAAGCCAAATTGGTGCCCTATCTATAATATTAAAATATTCAACAAATTGTACATGTATAAATGCATGCATATAGAGATTAAAAAATCTGTTCACATTTCAAAGAAGCAAACTAAATGGGAAAATTGTTATGCAGTAATTACTTTGCATAAATTTGCTTGATATAAAGATTTTGAATTGTTTGGCATGGTGTTTTTCAAAGGGTTCATATTAAAATGCCAGTTGGTTTATATTTATAAGATATAATAAATGTACTTCTATACATATTTATTATTTTTTTATTGGGTAGAGCTTTCACCTCCAGATTTTCCATGTTTGCAGGCCCACCAAACACTACCAGAAACAATCTTATCAATATTTTCCCAGGACTACTGTCTCCTAATAAACTACTAATCTGTATTTAGCAGATTTGAAACATTTTTGGGCAATGAGCAATAAGAGAAGCAGAAGTAACTATGGTGACTGTACTAAAACATTGCATTTAATGAGAGAGAGCTTATGTGATAGAAGCTACATTGGAGCTTGGAAGCCAGACAGACCTAGTTCTTACGCTGTAGCTTCAGCCAAATTATCAAATTGTCTGACACTCAGGTTTTGTTTTGTTTTGTTTTTTTTAATTCTACCATCGGAGATTGTGAGAATCCTTTTCTGACTGCCTGGATTAAGAAGCCTTCTGTTGGATGCATCTCTCAATTTACTGACCACTGGGCTTTGGTTATTGAGAAAGAGCCTGAATCAAAGACATTCCTCATTTAATGGCTTACCTGTTTAACAACTGTTTAGGTGTGCTGTTTAGATTTACAGTCTGTCTTTTGTACAGTTTTTTTGTATTTACAGTCTGTCTTGTTTGTAGAGCCTTAGTATCTTTTTTGTACAGTATACCTTGTCTTTACAGTACTATAGTTTTTGCTGATTGTACTGCAAGACACAGTACTGTAGTTTTGTGTTCTGCTATTCAGTATTGCAGTAAGAGCTGTACAATTAAAAGCAGTCATCAAGTTTTCCTTTGCTTTGACAATTTTTTTGCTCTGAATATTGTAGTGTACATACTATATACAATTCCTCATTTAGCAAGAAATTCACATAACAACCTCATGGGACTTGAAACTTAGTAGTTAAGTGAGGAATGTCTATTTCCATAAGCCTAGAGTCGAGTTCTGTGTCTTAATTCTCACTCTCCTTTAGTAAAATTTCCGGTATCACTGGCTTTCCTATCCTTTTGTGTCATGTTATAACTTCTATAATTCCTTCAGCTACTGGCCCGGACTCAGTGCATCTGCATTAGATAATTCTGTGAAGGCTTTCGAAATGGCAAGTGATGGATGTTAAAATAAGCCTTCACTAAATTTGTCAGTTAGAAGAATTGATAATATGAAGCCTACTAATTGTATGTTGATTTCTTTTTTCTCAGATGAACAGTAAGGATATTTAAGATTGCTCTGAATGAATCATTGATGTGAACCCAGTGCTCAACAAAATTGTCAAGAATAGGTGAGCACTTTGAACGCTTCTTCGGAGACAGCTCATCTGGCTTTCCTCCTACATCCTGGGACAGACACTCCTTCCCTGTCTATCCACTGATTCCTCTTGCTGCGATTGTTACACAATTGTACATGATGAACAGCACCTATAGCCTTTTGTTGTGCTTTTTTGATGTGTCTGCCTTCGCTATTAGACTGTGTCTTTGAGAGCAAAGACTATTTTTCCTTACTCTTTGCAGATCCTGCATCTGAGATACTACTTGAAATATGGTTGGCATCACTGAAGGTCTTTGATTCGATGAATATTTTGTAATCCCCGTGTAGCAAAACATTCCCCTTCTGATCTGGTGCTAGTAGAGTACATCCTGTCTAAGCACCACCATTTGTGTGGCTTTTGTGTATCAGGTGTTTAACAAACATTTCAAGACAGTTGTAAGATTTCTGAAGACAAGAATTACTGCTAAGATTTCTATGTCATACAACACAGTGGCTGGCACACTTTCGAGATTCTGTCATTGATTAGGGCAATGTTTTGTAGAATCAGTCCTTCATGTAACAACTTTAGAGTTTTTGTACTATTAATTTGCTTAAAATTTTATTCAAAAATCCTTTGCTATAGAGGTAACTGTAAGAAATACAATGAACACAGATAATATTGTGAGTTTTTATAAAGTAAATTTAAAAATGATAATACAAATGATACATTTAAATTTTTGCAATGGCCTAACCACTTATTAGGTATCATCTTAACATCTCTTTGAAGAAAACATTGCTTTTCTTATTTTATAGGTTAAATATACTGTATTGTTTGATGTCAGAGCCAAGGAAGACTGCAGTGTAGGTAGTTTCCAAAGTAAATCATGTTGTTTAGGTTGCCTCTCTCACTGTTTTCGTTGGCCATAGTTATTAGCTCTTTCTCAGTACACTCTACTAGCTCCTCATCCCACCTAGTTTCTGAATGTGAAAGAGGACTGAGAGTGAATTTTTGTCACTTAAGAGAAGCGTTTGAGAAGGAGATTTCTGTACATAGCGAATAAAAAATGAAAGCTTTAAAAGGAGAGGGCTTGGATCAGCTGCTTCCAGGAAAAAATCTTCAAGAAAAAGACAAGGATGTTTAGTGGAAATTTCATGGGTTGCCGTGGGGTCTGTGATGTCAGCACTCTTCCCCAGCTTCTTAAAAGAGTTCCTTTAATGTGGGAATTTCCATTTTGTTTGACATTGTAAAACAGATACATTGGGAAAAGCTTGAACTCCATTTTGATGTTACACCCTTCCTCATGGTACCAGTGAAATGTATTGTGTTTACAAATCTTAGAGAATTTGAAATAAAATTACATCTTTATGACTTCATGTTTTTAGGTGTGATAAGGTACTGTGGTTAATGTTTTTTGAAAAAAAAAAAAAAAACCTCCTGATCTTTTAGAGAAGTATACTGAAAAATTTACATGCTATGTAACTGATCCTTGCTTCAACATCACCTGAGGGTAGGGTACATGAATGTACAGATCAAACAAGATTGACTCTGAAGTGATAATTGTTGAAGCTGTGTGATGGATGTTTGAAAGTTCATTATACTGTTCTCTATGCTTTTGCATTGGTTTGAAATTTTTCATAATAAAATTTGAAAAAAAAGTATTTTTCAGCATTTATTTGTAGGCCACCTTTCTCCCTAGTGTTTAAGTATGAAAGCCTGGTCAGGCAAATGCACAACCCAGAAAGACAAGCTCATCCCTTTTTTCCAAAACACCTAACTTTTGTCCTGAGTGAAAACTATTAGAACAGGCTGGGAATTTAGCTCCATGGTTCCAGCACCTCCCTTGCAAGTATAAGGCCCCGAGTTCTATCCCTGGTACCAAATAAAAGAAAAGTGTTGAAAGGCTGCCCTTTCCGTGGTGTGAATTTTTCCTTGGGACCACATCCTGCACACATCAGTTGCATATACAAAGACTAGAGTCACTACTAACCAACAAACTTTAAACTCTAGTGACAGATAAAAGTTTAGGTTCCATATTGGATAATACTCATCATTCTATAATCTTATCTTTTTTAAAAGATGCTGCTTTTTTCTGATTGCAGAATTAATTCATTTTAAAAGATTTGGGACCTTAAAGTGAATCAAAAAAACATTCATCCTACAGAGATAACAAAGATGATCATTTTTAACCTTTTTTTTCCTTTGAAATCTAAATATGTGTACTTCAAAGCAGGATGGCACAAGTGGCCTCCATCCACCAGGATATTTCCCTGAAATCCATGACCCTTTTTTCATTGAGCGCACATGATACAGGCATCTTCATATTCCTGAAAATTGTTTAGGCTAAGTCTTAGGGCTATTCATAGAATTTGTACCACTTTGGCCCACAAGAAGTATAACAGAAAACTTGGACCCAAAATTTAGATCGAGATCTGTTAATGAAGTACAGGTCCAAAGTAGATTAGGCCTGTCTTGTTCTGTTTTGTAATTCCCCACAGATCTTTGCTGGCCAGGCACTGAGGCTGAGGCTGCAGTTCAGAGGCTGTGCTCCCTTGAGAAACCAATGTGGTCATGACACTGACTAGACGCATGCTCATTGTATCTACCTTCTTTACAGAATGTTTCCTCTGCAGCCCTCATGGAGTCAGAGCTTGTCAGGGCAGTGGTTTGTGATGAGTAAACAAGGACATCACCACAAGTCCACTCAGGAAAGGGAATCTGCTCTCTCCTATTTTTTGCTTGTTTGTTTGTTTTAGTTCTTTGAGACAAGGTCTCCCTTTGTAGTTCAGGCTGGCCCTGAGCTCAGCCTCAAACTCACATCACAGCAATCCTCCTGCCTCTGCCTCCCGAGTGCTGGGATTATAGGTGTGAGCCACCATGTCCGGCACTGTGGTATGTGGTGCTGGTTGCTGCTGGGGGTGAGTCTATATTCCTACCAACAGTGGAGAAGGGTTCCTTTCTCCCCACAGCCCCACCAGCATTTGTTGTTGATTGATTTCTTTTTTTTTTTTTTT
Organism: Petromus typicus; assembly: GCA_004026965.1. Lineage (NCBI taxonomy): Eukaryota > Metazoa > Chordata > Mammalia > Rodentia > Petromuridae > Petromus > Petromus typicus. Next base: position 6,618 of record PVIR01040153.1, on the reverse strand, counting down.
GAGACAGGGTCTCACTTTGTAGTTCAGGCTGGCCCTGAGCTCAGCCTCAGACTCACATCACAGCAATCTTCCTGCCTCTGCCTCCCGAGTGCTGGGATTACAGGCGTGAGCCACCACGCCCGGCACTGTGGTGTCTGGTACTGATTGCTGGTGGGTGTGAGTTTCCACCCCCGGCACTGTTGTATGCACTTACCAGGACCTTGCAAAGCAGGTGCGGAACCACTCAGGTAAATCCCCAGCCCTCTGCTTCTATCTTTTTACCCCCTAATGTGCCCTTATCCTTCTCTAATATCCTAGAGCACATGAGACCAGGTCTTAACTTTTAATGAGATTGTATTGAAGATGACCAAATTATGTGAGAGCAACATAATGCAAAGAACATAATTTACAACTGTTGCACTGTGTAGAATCAGACCCTTAATAGAACATTTGTAGACCTGTTCTCTAATGTAGGCTGGCTCTAAATGGCTTTGAAAAGGCCCTTCACCTCCCAGTACCCATCACTACCGAAAACTGAGTGAAATTTCAAAACACGGACATAGTGATTCTCAAGGCCACCAAGAAGGAAAAGCTGCTGTCAGTCTCCACATGGCACTTAAGGTAGCTCACATTTGTCTTCTCAGAAGTCAAGGATGTGAGTCAGAAGTCAATGAAGTGCATCGAAGGGCTAGAGTAGGGTTGGGGGTTGGGAATGAGAGTCTGGTTTCATCTAACTCCTGTCTTTAAGAGGTGAAGATGAAAAGGAATGAGACTGACCATATAGGGAGCTCAATGCTCCTACTCTTTCTGGGCTGGTAAGCATGGGGAAATAAAAGTCCATTCATGTTTCCAGAAGACCGATTAAACACTGCCCTGTAAGTCTGCTGCAGGACGAAGAAGCTTCCTAATCTCTAGGGGTTGAGACTTCCTTAGGGCCAGTGCTGAGGGGACAGGGACTTGAGGGAATAAGGGGCTGGGGGAGAGTTTTATTTATTTTTCTTTCAAAATGTTAAGATGTTTCTTTTTTATTCCTTTATTGACTTTATTGGTACATTTTAGATATATATTATGATCACATTCAATATTCAGAACTTGTACCTGTACATGGCATATCTTAATTCTCATTTTTTCCCATTCCTCTGCCCTCCCTACAAACCTCACTCCCTATACACAAAAGCATTATTTTCGTTTTTTTATCAACTTTTTTCTTTCCCTTCTTTATTTTCCTCCACCTCCATTCCCTTTTCCCTTTGAACATTTTCTATTTTACAACACCTATCATACATTCTGGACTTCATTACATCTTCAGTTTCTCATACTAGAGAAATGATACAGGGTTTACACATTTGTGTCCTATTTATTTCACTTATGAGTATGTATAGCCTGAAGGTACATCCATTTGGGTATAAATGTCTCTGATTTCTCATTCTTTATGGCTGAGTAATACACCATTTTATTTTCTACTCAAACATTATTTGTTGAAAGCTATAAAACAGGCTGCAAAGTCATTTTTAGCAAGTGGTTCCAGCTAAGGTATCACGCCCCCTAGTGGACTATTTTTGGAATTAATTCACTTTTGAAGTTCTAAAAATGTTAAGGTAATTATTGTACATAACGGGGTGTACTATATTTCAACAACGTTTACTCTGTACTGATCAAGTCAATAGAATTAGCATTTTCCTCTTAAAAATTTATTCTTAAAGTCAGATGGTGGTAGGGAAGATTCCATTACTTCCAGTCCAGGTGAGAAAACTGAGGCTCAGTAAGAAAAATTTCACTTAACACATTTTAGTGAGGTCACACTTCTAATACAAAAACTAGCTGGCTTAGATACCATGTATGTAGAATATTGCTACAGTTCTGCCACAAAATTAAAAAAAATTGCTCTTGCCACGTAGACTTAAAAAACTCGTCACTATGTGAAATGACAGATATGTTTGAAATGATGGATAGTAACCGTTTTATATCTCTATAACATATTATCTTGTACACCTTAAATGTACACAAATGAAAGCATTTGTTTAAATAAACCTTTCTGAGAAACACTCTGCTGGCCAGAACTATTTACAACTACCTTTTTTTCTAATCTGAATTAAATCTTAGTACAGTTGATACATGAAGAAAAATCCTCTTATCTTTTAATCAATGCAATTTTGTGTTTTTATGGTGCTGAGGATGGAACCTAGGGCCTTTGCACTTTTTCTTTGAGCTATGTTCCCAGCCCTTTTTAATATTTAAAATTTTTGAGGTTAGTATCACTAAATCTGTAAGTTGCTCAGGCTGGGCTTGAATTTATGATCCTTCTAGCTCAATTTCCACAGTGATGGGATTATAGGCATGCGCTATCAAACCTATTTCTTTTTTTAAATTTATGTTTTTTTACATTTTTTTTGAGACAGGGTCTCGCTTTGTAGTTCAGGCTGGCCCTGAGCTCAGCCTCCAACTCACATCACAGAAATCCTCCTGCCTCTGCCTCCCAAGTGCTGGGATTACAGGCGTGAGCCACCACGCCCGGCACTGTGGTATGTGGTACTGGTTGCTGCTGGGAGTGAGTCTCCACACCCAGTATGGTATATGGGTACCGGGGATCAAACCCGGGTCCTTGTGCTTGCAAAACAGGCGCTGGAACCACTGAGCTAAATGCCTGGCCCCTCAAACCTATTTCTTATAAAAAAAATTTCATAACAAGAGAATAATAACAGTTAATACACAGTTCATCATTATATTCAAAGTAGTTGAGTACAAGACAAACCAAAAAGGTTCTTACAAAGAAGAAACATAACACAAAACTTTATTTTCAATGAACTAAGATAAACTAGTAGTGTCAATAAAACAAATTAGCATATAGATTTTAATTTTTTTATGATAGTAGGATTCATTCAGCCTTGCCAGTTTATAACAAGAGAAAACTATCAATTTGATAGGGGTAAACAGAAAGGATCTCAGAGAAAATGCCATGTAATTTGACACCTGAAGGTTCAATTGGATTTAGGAAAACTGTTCCAGAGGGTGAAGAATAGGATTGAGAATTTGTGAGCAGAATAAGAGGCCTTGAGTTCAATATCCATCGCTGTGAAGGAAGGAGAAGAGGAAGAGAAGGAAAAGGAAGAAGAATCTTCTAGTAATGAAGCTGATGGGATAAGAAATAATGTCTGAGATGAGTTGTTTTGGGATTTGAGGAATGAAGATGTGATATATCAATGTGAAGAATGGAAAATTATTTGAATGGGGGTTAAGAGGAGACTAGTAATTTTCTAGGTGAGAAATAATGGTGACTTGAATAGGGTGCTACTTATGTTGATAGAAGTAGACATAATTAAGAAATATGTAGGGTATAATGGGGCATGGGGTGATTAATTGGATGTGGAAGATGAGAGAAACACCAATGTAATTGATATATTTGATGATACCTCACTGGAGTAACTGAGTTGATGCTGTTTACTTAGATAGAGTCTATTAGAGGGAAAACATTAGTTATGTGGGCCTGTGAAGAATGTGAGATTAGTTTTATAAATGTTAATCTCTGGTATCCAAGAGGCATTAACTTGGAGATGTCCAAAGATGCACAGGCATGTACCCTAGGAAAGAAAACTGAGCTGGAGATGTAGATTTTGTAAGTGTGCATGGGTGGTCAGTAGGTGAAGAGGTACATGTAATACAAGGTCATCTAGGAGAAGGTGGAGAGGGAGAGGTTAGTGAGGAATTCCCTGAGCAGTGTCAACATTTTAGGACTTCCAGAGGATCTTACTGGACCAACTCTCCAAAGATATACCATTGTTTGGTGACAATTATATGTAAATCCCCTACCCCTCATCTTTACAAATTGTCATAAGGATATGCAGCTAATGAAAACAAAAAAACGTTGTCTGAGGAAATCTACTAAACCATGTCAAAAGTAGTGGGAATCTCTGGCATTTGAGCCATAACCTTTTCCATCTCCCCCAGCTCCATGACAAGCTCTATTCCAGACAACATATAGATGTGACTAAAAGACTGAGACTCATATTCTCTCAATTCCTAGGCCATGGTTTCACCCCAGGAGGAGTAGGCCACGAGTGTCCCTCATCCCCTCATGGCCCGATATTGCAGAAGTGCTATTCAAGGCAAGGCAAGGGTAAAGAACTAATTTCCATTTACAAGGGAAGAACTCTTCCTCATGGGTGACAAGTCAAGAAGAGTAGGATTCCAATTTTTTCAACCCTAGCAATTTGCTAGTAAATTTTGTACATGAAGCTGGGCAAGCTGAAATAACCAGGGACCACCATCTTCCTTCGGTGCCCACTAGTGGAATACAGTGCTAGTAGGAAAGAAGTGGCTTTCATAGACCACCCCCGCCCCCGCGGTTCAAGTGCACTGTCCCCAGTGGAAAGGCAATTCTTTTTTTTTTTTTTTCATTTTTATTGGTGCATTATATATACACATCACAATTACACTCAACATTGAGAATTTGTAACAGTATATTACACCACTTAATTCTCGTTTTTTCTCATTGTCCTACCCAACCTACAATCCTCCACCCCCTATGGATATAAGCTTTGTTTCCTTTTTTTTTAACCATCACATTTTTTCTAAGAAAGGCAATTCTTAAAGGTTAAGCTCAGCAACTATGCCTGAAGGGACTGAATTTATTTGGACTAGAACCTGGGTAGTTTCATATGTAGTAGCATTGTTGAAGATAATGGGGATCTGTGTATATGTGCGTGTGTGTGTGTGTATGTGTACATGTGTGTGTGTTACTGGGGAATGAATCTAGGGCCTTCACATTAAATACATCAACAGCTCTTTTTTTTTTTTTTGAGACAGGGTCTTGCTTTGTAGTTCAGGCTGGCCCTGAGCTCAGCCTCAAACTCACATCACAGCAATCCTCCTGCCTCTGCCTCCTGAGTGCTGGGATTACAGGCGTGAGCCACCATGCCTGGCACTGTGATATGGGGCACTGATTGCTGCTGGGGTGAGTCTCCACACCCAGTATTGTATGTGGTTACCGGGGATTGAACCCGGGCCCTTGCACTTACAAGACAGGCACTAGAACCACTAAGCTAAATCCCCAGCCCCATCAACAGCTCTTTTTAAAAAGTTTTTAATTTTGAGACAGGTTCTTGCTAAATTGCTAATTTGCCTATGTTTGGCTTGAACTCACAATTCTCCTACCTTAGTCTCCTATTAGAGTTCTGGATTATAGGCATGTAACAATGGAGACCTTAATAGGAAGAAACTAAGAGGGGCCTTGTAGCTCTATACCACTAGTAACAAAAAGGAAACAGCAATATAAAGTAACTAGACTCTAAAGACTATTCCACTCAGCAACAACAAAATATACACCTTCAAGTACCTGGAACCTTCTCCAAAACAGATCATAGGCTAGATCATAAAAATGTCTGTAGATTTTTTTTTTTTTTTTTTAAGACAGGGTCTTGCCTTATAGTTCAGGCTGGCCCTGAACTCAGCCTCAAATTCACAGTAATCCTCCTGCCTCTGCCTCCTAAATGCTGGGATTACAGGGGTGAGCCACCATGCCTGGCACTGTGGTATGTGGTTCTGATTGCTGGTGGGTGTGTCTCCACACCTGGCATTGTGGTGGTAACCATGTGGTTACCAGGGATAGAACCCAGGCCCTTGCACTTGCAAGGCAGGAGCCAGAACCACTGAGCTAAATCTCTGGTCCTCTCAGTAGATTTAAATATACTGAAGTCATACAAATCATCTTGTCTAAAAAAACCCAATAAAATTAACAACAAAAAATGTAGAAAACTCACAAATATATATATAAATTTAAAAACACAGTCCTAAATAATCTTTTGGTCAAAGAAGAAATCACCGTGCAAATTAGAAAATACTTGTAGGTGGATACAATCAAAACACCCCAAACTTAGAGTGCATCCAAGTAGTATTCACTTGGTAACATACTATAAAACCTTGCAAAAGAAGAACAAAAGGGCCCAGGTTCTGTCCTCCGCAACCACATACAACAATGCCGGGTGTGGAGACACACCCAGCAGCAGTCAGTACTACATATCACAGTGCCGGGCGTGGTGGCTCACGCCTGTCATCCCAGGACTCGGGAGGCAGAGGCAGGAGGATTGCTGTGAGTTTGAGGCTGAGCTCAGGACCAGCCTGAACTACAAAGTGAGAACCTGTCTCAAAAAAAAAAATAAAATAAAATAAAAATTAGGTTATGATGATGGATGCACCATTCTGTAAATATTTTAGCAAACACCGAGTTGCATGCTTTAAATAAGTGAAGTTCATGGTAACTGTATCATTTCACTTATTTAAACATTTATATGCATTGACTGTGCAGATAAATGGAGTTTGATGAGACATTTTCATACACGCACACAGGACACACTGTCAGATCCGGTCTTTGTGTCATTTTCTCCATCCCCCACACACCCTTCCCAGTCTCTAGTAAATCACTATTGCATTTTGAGGTTGACTTGTTTTTAGCTTCTGCATATGACAGAGAACATGTGATATTTACTAAGTTGTTATAAACACTTCTAGGATGAACAGACGGAGACGTGCATACAAGAGTCATGGAAGGCATGGCCATCGAAATATGGAGGAAATCATCAGAAATTAAAGTAATGGAGTTGAGAGTATAAGGAGACGAGAGGAGGGAAGAGGAAAGGAGAGGAG
>PVIR01040152.1:0-13507 GCA_004026965.1 Petromus typicus | reverse complement strand
CATGAAATTATCTTATTTCCCCATCTATTTTGAAGGATAGTTTTGCAGGATACATGAGTCTGGGTTGGAAGTTGTTTTCCTTTAGGGCTTGGAAGACTTCACTCCAGGCTCTTCTTGCACTGAGTGTTTGAGTTGAGAAGTCCACTGTGATCCTGATGGGCTTCCCTTGGAATGTAACTGTTTTATTTTCTCTGGCTGCTTTTAGTATTTCATTCTTTTTTTGGATATCTGGGACTTTTATGATGATTTGCCTAGGTGTAGATTGTTTCATGTCATGGGCATGTGGCGTTCTGTATGTTTCATATGTTTGTATGTCCAATTATTTACCTTTTTCTGTGAAGTTTTCTGCCATTATCTGTGTGAATATCTTTTTGATGTCTCTAGTATTGTCTCCTGCTTCCTGAGTGACTCCAATGAATCTTATGTTATTCTTGTTTGAATCATCTAGGAGCTGTTGGATTAACTTTTCATTATCACTTGCTTTTTTCCATAGATTATGCCTTTCCAGTTTATTGGTTGAGATTCTGTCTTCTAGGTCTGAAATTTGGTCTTCTGCCAAATGCATTCTATTGCACAAAGTTTCATTTTCTTCGTTAATTTCCTGGGCTTCTGCTTGTAGGTGTTTCAAAGGTTCCATTGCTTTTGCTATCTTGGATTGCTATCTACTCAATGATTTCCTCTTTAGCTTTATTAATCATCATGTTGACAGTGTCCAGTATCTCTGCTTTCATCTCAGAGATCAGTTCTGATTTCCATTTTACTAGATCTGCTTTGGTTACCATTTCCGAGGACCCTGGAGACTGGGCTTCCAACTTCTCTATTTCCCTTCCCCCTGTGTTACCTTGAGGTGAGGATCTTTGTGTCTGAGAGTTTGAATGTTTCCTTATCTCTGAGTTTTGTCCTTGCTGTTCTTTTTGGCTTTGTACCTTTTCTGTTTTCTGGTGATTTTTGTTGCAAATCTTTTTCCTCCTAATATTTATTAACCTTAAAATATCAGTGTCTCCTGGGGTTGTTCTTCATAGTCTATATTGGGAACTAAAAAAAAAAAAAAAAAAAAAAACCTTGTTCTGGCACACCATATGAAGCACTCAATCAATACAGTCAGAACACCTTTTCCCATCTGCCTTAGCAGCAGGAAGGCTCTGGCTCCTTCCCTACTATAATGGCGCTGCCTAAGGTTCTAATGGTTCCACCTGCTCACCTATACATAGTCTCTGGGCTCGGTTGTGCAGTCAGCCTGCAGGCCAGTAGGCTGTAGGCCCTGTGCAGCTGCAATGGTACTGGCTGATGTTCCAACAGGCCCACTTGCTCACCAATACAATGTCACTGGATGTGCTTCTGCAGCTGAGGTGGAGAAAGTCAGACTCTGACCTGCTAAACTCAATCCCGGGGTGCTCTTCCGGCATGGGCCTGGAGGCCATCAAGCTCCAACCCCAGCATGGATTTGATGGAGCAGATACCATTTCCAAAGTTACCTGCCGCAAAACTCAGGTGCTGGGTACTCTTCTGTTGTGGCCCTGGAAGCCAGTAAGCTCCAACCCCGGCGCGGTTTCAGTGGCGCAATCGCCGGTTCCAAAGCGGCCCACTGCTAAACTCAGTCTCTGGGCACTCTTCTGGCGTGGGCCTGGGGGCCAGCAAGCTCCAACCCCGGTGCAGATTCAGTGGTGCAATCGTGGGTTCCAAAGTCGCCCGCTGCTAAACTCAATCCCTGGATGCTCATCCGGCATGGGCCTAGAGGCCAGTAAGCTCCAACCCTGGTGTGGATTCGATGACACAAAGCTCTTGGATATTCTCTTAAACCCCTCACAGTCTTGCATGCTTTAGGAGTAAAATAATCAATGACATGATAAAATATCCCTCATGCTTCCTGTACCTGATTTTGTGTATGTGTGTGTGTGTGAGCGTGATGCAATGGATTGTGCAGAGTCCTAAAGGGAGGCCATCCAGAAGAGCCACCAGACAGAAAATTAATGCACAATGAAGTGAGTTTAGTAATAAAGTAGATAATGTAAGGTCTTGCCGCAGATATTAAGGAGAAATTTTCCCTTGTAATGTTTTGTTTCAGTAATAAATTCATAGATAATTGAGGACTAGATCACAATTTGAAGCTTGAGAAGTAGCTGAAGACTTTTGCAGCTTATAGGTAGTTGCAGAGGCTTCTCCATGAACAGAATCTTGGGGAGTCAATTTTTAATCCACAGACTTCTGCCTTTTTGAGCAAGGTGGCCTGAGAAAGCAGTCTTTCATTTTTTCCAGTTTTGACCCTTCCAAGGTTGGGTTCTTTTTGAATCCTGTGACTCCTCAGACCATTTTTGTACTATCTTATCCTAAGTACTTGCCTGATTTTTAACAGTCCATCCTTGCAGGACCCCACTTTCCTAGGGTTTTCAAGCTGAACAGTCACAGAACTTTTAAAATTATTCAGCCAGTTTACTTTCTCTTAATTCTCAACTCTGGCATTTGAATGCTGGGCTGCATGGTATCACAGTTAAATTTTAGCCTACTTTCAATGATTCAAACTTATAAAGGAAACCCCAAAATCACTTCTATAGATAAGGTAGTGCAAAGGACACAAGTATCTACTGTATACATCAAGTCAAGAATGGATCAATGAGTACAGATATTGTTGTTCCTTAAGCAACCAAAATGTCTGTCAATATAGGAGCAGATTGAGAAATTTATTTTCACTAACAAAATTTTCAAAGGGCAAGAATACATTGTTCTCATAAACAACATATGATTCTTATACTAAGAATACACAACTGTTGGTTGTTGTAATAGTCTTATGATTTTGACACAAATACACTGGTAGGGAATTCTCTTCTGCTATCACACCCTAGCTATACAGACCATAGAATATATTCCAGGCAGTTTCATTCATGCTTTTAAATTAGAGATAGTTACATGGCTCCTAAGTTTTGATGTTATTTTTAGTTCAGTGGAATTATCCTTAGTTCTAAAGCTATTCACTATTCTTAGACTGAAAAGCATAAAGTTTTAGTAAATTCTGACATTGAGTCTACCTTGAAATTCATTAAATGCCTAACTCAGTTGTCAGAATATGGAAACTTAGCTTCAAAATTTCAAGTTCATTTTCTGAGTGAAGAGAGGATTATTTATTTATTTATTTATTTATTTATTTATTTATTTTTTAGAACTTTATTGTCCATTTGATAAGTTATTGCTAGGTAGATAAATTGTAAATCAAATGTGTAAGATAAGAAATTATTCTGTCTAGTTGGCAATCTACTTGAATCAGTCACCCAGTTAGTGCTCAAATTATCAGTTACCTTCCCTTGTCTCAACTGGTTAACTCAGTTTCAAGTACTTCTTTTCAACTTTAAAACTGTAACATTTATCAGACCATTTTAATTTAGTCTTATAGCATTTCCACGATGAGTCAAATTTCCAACAGTAGCTAAAAATTGATTAAAGAGAACCACATATCTATTTACAGATAAAAAGACAATATTGAGGAAAGCCTGGAGCCTCATATGTCATGTCTCCCCTTTAAATACATTGAGATATGAAATAATCCTTTACTTACATCTATAACACTCATGTTGTTTGCAAATATTGGCAGCAAAATCTAGGTTTGGCTGGGTCAAGTATGCTGCATGTATGTCTCCTAGCACACAAAGGGAATAATAGAAGTGTGAGCACACCTGCCTCTGTGTGTAGCACTGGCTTAAAGCTCTCTGGAGTTCAGCCCTGCCCGCTTGGTCACTTGGTCAAAACCACACAACCAAATCATAGCCACCCAGTACAATGAACCGCCTCTCTGTATGCGTCAACCAATCCGCAACCAACTGGTATGGTTACCCCCCCTCCCCTTTTCTTTATAAGTGTGTGTGCTATGTAATAAAAGCAGAAGTGTTCCTTCCAAACTCCAGAGTCTGATGGTGATTCTGTGACCTCACTCTCTCAGCCTCGAGCTGAAACCTGATTCTTCAACAACTTTGAGACAACCCAATTGATTAGTGTAGTGCTTAGCTCAAAATAAAACATTAGGCAAAACATAACTTAATGAATTATTAAATAATTCAATCTAAATCTTAAATTATTCACATACAATTACTATGACAGTTAATTTTATGTGTCAGAGGCAGGCAACATCCTCAATCCTGGGAAATCCTGCTTTCCGAATGTGTTCAGGATGGTGTTTGATTTGACAAGTCTCAAAGTAGGACGAGCATCATGCTAGTTGTTTTAAATACTTCATGTCTTCAGAATAAATACTTCACCTTCATATTATTGTAGATTTTATCACCTGTATAAATAAAGAAAATAGAATTTGTCCATACTCTGAAAACTGTTATGAGGAATAATTGAAATTCAAACCTAAGGCTTCTGGGACCATCCCTGGAATCTTCTCTCCATGATAACACATCATCATCTATAATTAAACTATTTATATTAACTTTTTTTCTGGCTACAAAATGCATATCAATGGCTCTTTGAAAAGAGCAAGATAGATTTGGAATGTTTTTACTCAGCAAATAATTATGGTGGCTGAATTAAAAAAATGATAAATTAGAGCTATTTATAGCTACATGGATGCACCTTGAGGCCATACTCATAAATGAAAAAAGTAGGACACAGATGGGCAAATACTGTAACATTTCTCTAGTGTGAGAAACTGAAGGTGTAAATGAGGTCCAGAGTATATGATAGGTATTTTTAAATAGAAAGAAAATGCTCAAAGGGCAGCTGTAACTGGTGGGGGCAGATTAAAGCAAAGAACAGAAAGTAAAAATGATGGTAAAAGGAAATATGGAAATAAAGCTTGTGAATATACAGGAGTGGGGTTTGAAGGGAAGGCAGAGGAGTGGGAAAAAATGGGAAACAAGATGCATCATTTAGAAGTACAAATTCTCAAAGAGAAATGTGATTGTAAAATATACCTAAAATGTACCAATAAACTGAATTTATTTTTAAAAATATGGTGGGCCAAAGATTTAACTCAATAGTTCTTTCGTCTTCCTGGCAAACAAAAGGTCTTAAATTTGATCCCCAGTAATCACATACCACAGTGTCAGATGTGGTGACTCACACCTGTAAGCCCTGTACTCGGGAGGCAGAGGCAGGAAGATTACTGTGAGTTTAGAGCTGGTCTAGGCTACATAGTGAGTTCGGGGCCAGTCTGCACACACACAATAAATAAATAAATAAAAATAAATAAATAAATAAATAAATTTAAAAAATGGTTGCTATTATGTCAAATGTAATATTCTATTTATTGAAAGTAAACCAAGAAAGAAAAGAATATTTTACATTCTGTAGATATTTTGTTGCAACAAGAGATACAACTATGTCTAATTATCATCTGTCACTTAAGCTTATAGATACACAGTCTAAGGAGCCAGAAGATCTGTTGAAGATAGAATTGTTGACAGACTGCTCTGAGGTTGTGATGATCCAACTCAGAGTTGAAAGATGAAAAGACACAAACCATGAAAACATTCAGTGAGGAAAAAGTCATGCCAAGTAACTGAGAGAAAGACACATCACATGTGCTGAGAGGCAATAGGAGATCAATTTGTTGAAGCACGCTGATCCAGGAAAAGAGCCAAAAAACTAAACCAGAGCCAAATCCTATAGGGCCTTGCACGTATATTAGAAACAGGGACTGTATTAATCTTAAAGAAATTCCTAGAAGGCTGAAAAGAGACATGACATGCATCATATAATTTTTCATTTTAAAAATATTTTTGTTCTGATGGTAGTAAAATAACTCCCCTTTTTTATTCTGTTTGGAATAAAACATTTCTATTGTGAGCACTATTTGTTAAGCATTTACCATATGCTTGGCCCAAACCTAAGTATTTTAATGTCACTATATAATTTAGTATATATCAACTATATTAATGTAATTATATAAATTAATCCTAATAAAACCATCGACCCTTTGAGAATAAATTTCATCCAAGCCTACATGATTGATAAATGGTAAAGGGAAGATTTGAAGCTAAGATTCCCTAACTTTAACATATTAGCAAGAGTCAATACAGTTCTCCTGCTGTGTCCACAAGGGATGGGTCCTAATAAACTCTGTATACATCCACAATTCAACATACTCAAATTCCATATGTGAAATTGCACAGTATCTACATATAATCTCTGCACATTGTCCTGGACACATGAAATCATCTGTGTATTACTAATAACAACTGCTAAAATGTGAATACCATGTAGTAATTCTTGTGCTGTATCTTTGGAGAATAATGAGAATATAAAAATCTATATACATTCATTGAAGGCACAATAATTTTTCCAAATGTTAATAATTCATGGTTGGTTGCATTTCTGGAAGTGAAACCTCTGGATATGGAGGGTCAACTGTATTATAATATAGATATGATAATTAGTAATGTAACAGGTATTAAACTAAGTAATGTAACATGAATGTGATCTTCCATTCTGCTGAGCTATGACATTTTTATTTTAAATTATTATTATTAAATCATTAAAAATTTAACAAGACCACAAGAAGATGTAGCAACCTCAGAAATAAAGGTTTGGTATTTCTACATGAAATTCCTCCCAAAATTTGTCTCCAGAGTGACCAATACAATTTTTCTCCAAAGATTGCTTGAAGACATCATCAAGTTACAATTTTGTGTTTTCATATTTGTTTGCTCCTAGGTATGATGACCCTTGGATATGTGGGTTGAAGTTAGTGAAGAAAGAGGCTGAGCCCAGTCTGCCCTCATTCATCCAGAAGCATAATAGGGAGGCTATCCCCTAGCCTCCTTTAAGAAAACATAGAGTCCTCACAATGAACTGTATATAAAAGACAAATCTAAGTGAAGACACAAATAGCTGCAAATCAGTAACTTCTGTCTGAAACTAGTGTAAAATGTGAAAGTCATTGATGAGAATAATCAGAGAAAATGGACAGTATTTTGATCTTTTAAATGAGTGCTAACCATAAAAATGATATATGCGGCATTTGTAAATATTGATTAGCTTTCCTGATATTACTACCAAAAAAATGTTAATACACAGTAGCTGATTGTTCTAAGTACTGGCCATGAGTGACTTCTCTGCATGAATTTTCTACTTCATGAATTAAGTATATTCTTGGGTAAGAGATTTGTACAACTATTCAATGAGTTTAATGAGCACAAGAGCCTCGGGGACCTCAGATAACAACTAGCAACATTGATCAGAACTTAAATTAACTGTCTTTTGCCAAGAGCACAGTATCCCTTAAATGGTCACATTGGCTAGCTACCTCTGCAGCAACTGATAGTTTTTATTGCTTTTTGTTGATCAATAGTAGATACAATCAGATTTTCTCTATAATGCACCATTGTTCTCTAGAGACACTTAGAAAAGATAATTAATAATGAAAGATAATAAATAGAACCAAAATGCTAACAACACTTTATATATGGGTATTGTGTTGCTTTTTCAAATCCTGATAACAAGACTAAAGACCAGAAACTTTTTTTTTAATAGAGCAAGTCTGGAGATAAAATTCAAATCTCACATGACTCACAAATTCATACAAGCACATAGTGTATTCTGCTTAATGCAATCAATCTAATAAGGTTACATGTTGATAGTCATCTTTCTGGTAATCAAAACTTTTTTTTTCCCAAAAGAGTATTTCCTATACTATTTCAGGGATAAAATATATCATTGGTCAAGTTGTATTTACATGACACTACAGAAAATGTGATTTGCCTAATCAAATTTTATTTCAGCCTTCTGTGGATAGGGGTGTTGTTCAGTGGAAGTGTTTATTAGTATACTCTTGACTTGGGGTTAAACTTCCAGCACCATAAATAGACAAACAAAGCAGAGATGCAGCTACTATGGTGACTAATGAGCAAGAAATGTATTCTTGATTTTGTAAACCAATTAGTTATTTTGGAACAGATGATTCATTTTCTTTTTATTAATATATTGATTCTGTGGGAGTTCCATAACAAATATTTATTGAATGTGTTAATTAAAATTACAAACACTTATTATGTCACTATTCTGGAAACTAACAGCAGAAGTCAATGTATCATTAGGCTTGATTCCTGACGCTCTTGTTCTGTTTTTCTCTCCAACATTCTGCTGGCTGCAGGTATCCATAGTGTCCTTCATCTTATGGTTTGACAGCTCAAATCATTCCATCTCCATATCACTTTGTTTTGTACTTCGTTTGTGTTCCTTTCTTCTTATAAGGACAGATGCTGTTTGTTTTAGGACTAATCTTGTTAATCTAGGGTTGTCTTACCTTGATATTCTTCATTATACCTGCAAAAAATATTTTTCTAAGTAAGTTTACATTCACCAACTTATATAAGGGGTGTGGGACTCAGACAGATCTCCTACAAGCCCACAGGTAAAGACACTGCAATTAACAGGTTATGAACAATATGTTTGATATACCAGCATTTTGAATATATTTAAAGAAAGATTAGGGAGAAGAAAAATACCTCATCCTGAATGTCAAAGAATAATCTATGATTTTTTAAAAATTATCTTTATTAGTACCTTATTGAATACACATCATCATCGCATTCAACATTAAGAGTTTGCATCAGAATATGACACAACTTAATTCTCATTTTACCCCTTTCCCTCTGCCATATAATCCATATATATATATATATATATATATATATATATATATATATATATAATCTTTATTTTATTTTTTCTTTATTATTACCACATTCATTTTCCCCTACTTGTTTACCCTTATACTCTCTTCCCTTTTAAATATTTTCAATTTCACAATATTAGCTATACATACTGCAACTCTTTTACAACTTCATTATGATTTTTAATAGTAGCTAAAATTATTAACTTCTATTGTGATATTATTATAATAAGAATACTTCCTAAGTAATGCCAGATTTGCTTAGACATATTCTGTAAGAAATATTTGTGGTATACTGTATTTTTTATTATTTTGTATATAAATATCTCTAAATCTGCTATATAATTTTTGTCATTATTGTGTAAATGCATCTCTCAAGTAACCTTCAAGCAAACTAAACATATTTTAAGAGCAGGGAGGCATAAACAAAAAATTTGTAAGGTATCCAAAATTGTAGCATCAGCATTAGCAACAATGAAACAAAATGTATAAAGTAAATATAATGATAGAAAGAAAAGGTTGAAATAAGGGGCAAACAAGAAATATAAATGGATTTGAAACTAACCAATGATTTCCAGTAGTCAGAAAATGGAATCAAAAAAGAAAGACACCAAATAAAAGTTATTTTGTATTAGAAACTTCTTGCCCTAGATATTGCTTTTGGATCACTTCCAATTCTAATGGCCTCATCTCATGTTCTATGTAGTGCTATGGCAACCAACTTACACAAGACGAGTGAGTTCACAGTCTTACAATCTGCTTCCTGCTGACAGATTAGCTCCTGCGCAGCCAGGGAACATTTTTAGTGGTCACTCCTGAACAAGTTGGACACGTTAGACAGGTACTGCTCCCTGGAGCAACACGGGTCAATAGTGAACATTACTGATGAATTTTCTTATTTTCTTTCATTGAGCAGATATTTCTGAGGTCCATTTTATAAGCCATCTAGGAATGGCCTACTTGATAATGCACTGATCAACCACAGCTGTGCTCTTCTATTCTGATGGACTGAAAAATGCGCCTTTGTGCTGACTGTTGATCTTTGTGGGTTGTATTCTTTTTTCTGAAATTGAATTTTCAAATAAATTTCTTAGCAATGAATTTTTGTCTCAAATTTTGCTTTAAAGGAATCCCAGGCCAGGACACATTTATCTTTTTGTGTACTTTATAAAATTAGTTATCATTATTATAAAATTATTTTATTATATATTAAAATAAATCTTGACATTTAAAGGCCAATTGACTTCTTCATAATTATATTTATTTGCACTTTCGTGACTAAGTTATAGTGTAGATCAAACTTCATTGTGACTACTTCATTAAAAACAAAACACCAATACAAACCTCTGCTATCGTGTGTTATAGGAAACTAAAAATAAAGTAATGGAAGTGATATAGCACTTAATCCAGCATTTACTTTTTATTTATTAAATTTGATATTGTTTAATAAATTACATTTTACCTTTAAAATATATTTATTTTTGGAGTACAGGAAAACCATGTTACTGTATGGAATGACATCAACTCATGTTTCTTATTATGAGTCCATCTGTATTGTAGTGATTCTATAAATATTTCGTAGTAAGCTTTCTCCAGGCATTGAAAATGCAGTGCTGAGCGTGACAGAGTCTCCGACCTCCAGAAAAAGTATCGTCAGAGGCATCAACAAGACCCGAGGGCTGAATGCCAAGATCAGCTAACCTGGACAGAGGCTTCGCTAAAGCCGTACTTTCAGACTTACAGGTAGAAATTAGTATTTTTCAAAAACACTGATGTATGAACCTAAATAACTGTCTTCTTAATAACTCTGAATATGATCAGAGATAAGATAATTAACTTGGGAATTTAAACATATCAAATGAAAACTCAGGAATGGGTCAAAAAGATCCTGTCAGATTTCCTGTGTCAAACTGAGACCAGTAGGAGAGACAGAGATCTGACAAAAATAATTTTTGATGAGTTAATGTTTTTCTAATTTTCTAACTTGCTTAATGGTTTTCTTGGAAACTTCTAATATTTTGTTGCAAGAAAGATTACGCTTATTAAAGCCTCTTGCCAGAGACATGATCTGTACTTTAAAATGTAACACAGTTTTTTTTCTATGTTTATAATTTTTCTTGAATTTTCCACATTTTGATGAATAGCTATCTTTTTACTTTAACCAAGGAGCCATTTTAACATAGGAAATTTAAGTAATTCACATAAAAAATGCGTGTAGTCTTTCCCTTAAGAGCTTGACATATGTTATTAACATTAAAATAATTACTCTAACATAGCCATTTTTTTCTAAAGAAATTAAAAACTTATACCTTCTTATTGGTTTTCCAATAGTATTGTCATTTAAATATATTTTATTCAGTAAATCTATCCAGCTAGATTAATAGGGAAAATATTATAGTACTTTTGATTTTATTTTATCACATGCAAAAAGGAAAGCATATCTATTGGTAAAATCTTGTTATCAAGTGAACTTCTTTTAGTTGTTCTTCAGAATTACTGGGCCTCTAGAATAAGAAACTCTGCTTCTACTTTAACCTATCAATGCTTACCGTTCTCTCTGGCTTTTGCTAAAATCTAAATATCCAGCATTTAATCTCTGTTTCTTTTCTTCTCTTCCTCTCTCTCCTGTTTTTCCTCAGTAGGTCCCAGCTGCTTTTCCAAATAAAATTAACTCAAGTCAGCCTCTGCCTAAAGTTACTCCACAAAGATGAGAAGTAAAAAGTTCAAGTTTGAAATAAGACTGAAGTGAAGTTCTCCAAGCTGGGTTTTCTACAGTAATTCTGCACTGACATTCAGTAGACAGACATTTTATTATATGTATTTTAGACAGGGTCTCTCTTGTAGATCAGGCTGACTTTGAGCTCGGCGTTGAACTCACAGCAGTCCTCCTTCTTCTGTCTCCCAAGTGCTGAGATTACAGGCATGAACCACCATGCCCAACACTGTGATAAGTGGTACTAATTGCTGGTGGGCATGAGTTTCCATGCCTGGCACTGTTGTCTGTGGTTACTGGGGATGGAACGTGGGCCCTTGCACTTGCAAGGCATGTCCTGGATCCCCTGAGCTGAAACCCTGGCCCTTTCCATACATTGTTATTTGGTAGAAATCAAGAGAAAATGGTGGATAAATGTTATTTTCTTTAATGTCTAATGCAATATTTTAAATAAATAGATTTATTAATTTCCAAAAGATTACTTGTTACATTTAATTAAATATTTGAATGTTTCCACTGTGCCTCTCAAGTGTTATGCATGAATGAGTTGCAAACATAATGAAAACAACTCAGGACCTGAGATTTACAACTAGATCACAAAATTTACATGTGTGCAGAGCACCAGGCGGCTCTGGAAATGGCGAATGCGCCACTGAATCTGCGTTACTGAATCTTCACTGGGGTTAGAGCTTACTGGCCTCCAGGCCCACGCTGGAAGAGAACCTAGGGACTGAGTTTAGCAGCAGACCGCTCAGGAAACAGTGACTGCAGCACTGAATCTGCAACACCGAATCTGTGCCAGGGTTAGAGCTTACTGGCTTCCAGACCCACACCACAAGAGCACCCAGGGATTGAGGTTACCAGGTCAGAGTCTAACTTTCACCATGTCAACTGCAGAAGCACATCCAGTGACATTGTGTTGGTGACTAAAAGGGCCAGTTGGAACATCAGCCCCTACCATTGAAGCTGCACAGGGCCTACAGCCTACTGGCCTCCAGGAAAACTGCACAAGCGAGCCCAGCCACTCTGTACTGGTGAGCAGGTGGGCCCATTGGAACCTCAGGCAGCACCATTGTAGCACTTCAGGAGCCAGAGCCTTCCTGCTACTAAAGCAGACAGAAGAAGGTGTTCTGACTGTATTGATTGAGTGCCTCATATGGTATGCCAGAAATAAGGGTTTTTCTTTAGGTCCCAATACAGACTGCAAAGAACAACCCAGGAAACACTGCTATTTTAAGGTTTCTAACTATTAGGAGGAAAGTGACTTGCAACAAACAGCGCCAGAAAACAGGGCAGGTGAGAGATGAGGAAACACTGAAAGTCTCAAATACAAAGATCCTCACTTCAAGGTAACACAGGGGAAAAGGAAATAGAGAAGTTTGAAGCCCAGTCTCCAGGGTCCTCAAAATGGTAACCAAAGCGGATTTAGTAAAATGGAAATGAGAATTGATCTCTGAGATGAAAGCAGAGATATTGGACACTGTCAACATGATGATTAATAAAGCTAAAGAGGAAATCATTGAGTAGATAGCAATCCAAGATAGCAAAAGCAATGGAACCTTTGAAACACCTACAAGCAGAAGCCCAGGAAATTAACGAAGAAAATGAAAGTTTGTGCAATAGAATGCATTTGGCAGAAGACCAGATTTCAGACCTAGAAGACAGGATCTCAACCAATAAACTGGAAAGGCATAATCTATGGAAAAAAGCAAGCGATAACGAAAAGTCAATCCAAAAGCTCCTAGATGATTCAAACAAGATTAACATAAGATTGATTGGAGTCACTCAGGAAGCAGGAGACAGTGCTAAAGACACTAAAAAGATATTCACACAGATAATGGCAGAAAACTTCACAGAAAAAGGTAAATAATTGGACATACAAATAAATGAAGCATACAGAACGCCACATGCCCATGACATGAAACAATCTACACCTAGGCAAATCATCATAAAAGTCCCAGATATCCAAAAAAAGAATAAAATACTAAAAGCAGCCAGAGAAAATAAAACAGTTACATTCCAAGGGAAGCCCATCAGGATCACAGTGGACTTCTCAACTCAAACACTCAGTGCAAGAAGAGCCTGGAGTGAAGTCTTCCAAGCCCTAAAGGAAAACAACTTCCAACCCAGACTCATGTATCCTGCAAAACTATCCTTCAAAATAGATGGGGAAATAAGATAATTTCATG
>PVIR01040151.1:0-13506 GCA_004026965.1 Petromus typicus | reverse complement strand
GTAAAATGAGATCTAAATAGACCTAGTGACCTAGAAATTTATTTCTACATCTTAACCCTGAAAAATGTGCAAATGATATTAAACTTTATTCTACTTTATGAAAGACTCTGGAGAAAATGTAACACTTGACACAGCAGGTGGGTGATCAAATTGGGTTCTCTATCTCTCTTTCCGGAAGCCAGATTGCCACGGACAAAATAGAAATAATTTAAGTGTCAATAACGAAAGTTTATTCCTGGCAACCAACTGATGAGTGTTTTCAGAGGCTCCTGTTTTTTGACCTTTCTGTGCCCTAGACAATGATGGAATCTTGTTGAAAGCTTTTTAAGCTGAAATTAATTTATGCTCGACAGTGATTAAAAGAGAAAGTGAAAAGGGGATGGAAATTAACAAATCCATCTTTATTGCTGAGATTCTATTATGATCATAAGGCCAGGGAAAAATCAACGTGGCGGGTGCCAGCTGCAATCTGGTCAGGAGTTGAAATGGCTCTTTCTGCTTGGGAAATGTCCTTGGGTGGACAGATGTATCTGTCACCAAGGCTCTCGGAGAGAGGGCTTATTTATCAGAGGCTGGCGTGCTGAAGCCTTGACTTGCTTTTGGAGAAAGAAGCTGGTGCCAGCGAGATAGCTGTAGAGGAGACAAGTCAAGACACTTGACAGATGAAGCCTCCTGAAAACACGCTTCTGCTCCTGATTCCATAGAAGTAGGGAAATGGCCATGCCTTGTGTTCTTGTTTGACCAGTCTTTCCCTTTGATGCCCACCTTTAATTGCCAATATGCCTGCATTTGCCAGTCATCATGTTCTTCCTGGGAGGATACTGAGACCAAAGACCTTATTCAGATCTTTTTTGTATCCATCATTATCTTTGGACAGAACACTATATAAGAAAGTGCCCAGAAACATTCTGAAGAAGACATGGCTCGCATTTCTCTTGTTCATTCTTTAAAAATCATTTTTGTGAAATATCATCTCTGCCCCGTGAGAATAACAAGGAGTAAAGATAAAGATCTTAAACAGCACTGAGTGCTCTTAAAACTAACTAGAGAGTGTGAGACTCAGTTTCCTTAAAAATTGAAACCATATTTCTTTTAAAAGGATGGCATGGCCCCCTAGGGGATGACAGTATGGTAAAAGTCTTTGAATTGGGAGCAGAGCAAAGGAGAGACGCTGAAGCAGTAATGAAAGATAAAGCCGGATATGAGGAGGTAAATGAAAGAGAAAAGAACTGGGCCAAATCCAGCACCTGGGGGATTAGTGTGTAGAAACCAGAGTACTCTAGGATGATGGAGCCCCATGGTCCCATGACAGGCCCAATATACACGTCACATTGGGAGGGCTCTGGGAGCAGCAGAGAGAGCCACTTAACAAGTATATAGTGACCTTCTTTGCCTCTTTTGATCTATTTTGCCTTGAGGTGCATATTGTCTGCAAATAGAATGGCTACTCCGACTTTTTAGGGGGTTACTGTCTCACGAAATATTGTTTTCCATCATTTGATTTTTTGGTCTGTGCAATTCTTTTTGAGTTTAGTGTTATATGTGACATATCCTTGGATCATGTTTTTTGATCCATTGGGCCAGGCTGTTTCTTTTGAATGGTGAATTGACATCATTTATATTGATGATTATAACTGATATGTTTCAGGTTATTCTTGTAATATTATTTTTTTGCTGTTGATTGTCTTGGCCCTCTCTTTAATTGCTTGCTCTACCTGGTGGTTTATTTCTAGTAGTGTTCCTGGAATAGTGGTTTTCATTATATCTTTCTAAAATGCCCTTCAGAACATTTTGTAGAGCTGGTTCCCTCAATGGGAATTGCTTCAGTTGTTTTTTGTTATGGAACTATCTTATTTCTCCATTAATTTTGAAAGATAGCCTAGCAGAATACATCAATCTGTTTTGGAGGTTCTCTTCTTTTAGGGACTGAAAGATTTCAAGATCTTTGTCTTAAGGGTTTGTGTTGAGAAGTCTTCTATGATTTTTATGGTCTTTCCTTTATAGGTGATGCTTCTTTTCTCTAATAGATTTTAATATTCTCTTCTTATGCTGAATTTCTGGGATCTTGATTATTACATGTCCTGGTGTAGATTTTTTTTTGGAGGGGGTGTCATGGGTAGTTGGAGTTCTTTATGCCTCACATATTTCCATATTAATTTTTTTTTTATGTTTGGAAGGTTTCTTGCCATTTTTGTGAACTTTTTTCTCTTTCTTTTTGCATTGGTACAGAGTCCTCCTGTGTTTTTTCAAATGACATGATTTCTTTTTGTGGCCAAATAATATTCCATTGTGTAGAGATACCATATTTTCTTTGTCTTTTCATAGTTGAGGCCACATTGGCTATTTCCATAGCTTAGTTACTGTGGACTGCACCACAATAAATGTGTATGCAGATATCTGTCACATACTAGCTTTAATTCTTTGGGAAATATATCAGGGAGTGGTATAGTGCATCAGTTCTTGTCATTTTCTGTGGATTTTTCACAATAATTTCTATGGTGTCTGCAGTAATTTACATCTCTAACAGTAGAGGAAGGTTGCTTTTCCCCCATATCCTTGTACATTCTTACTAAAATCTCATGAAAATCAGTACTGATAAAAGTAGGAAACTGATAGTTTATTCATTCCCTGACATCAAAGTTGTGTCATGAGAAAGACAAACAGACTGAAGCAGTTGGAAGGAAATTCCAGGGAACCAAGTTGAGAAAGTCTTCCAATTATTTGTGTAAGTTATTTTACCTTTTTAAACCTAAGCTATCCTTCTTTTTTGTTTTTACAAATGGATTGAAGTGATGAATAAGTTTCAGTTTTTTAAATTTATAAAAATGTGATAAAAATGGACTCTATCAAGTCCTAAAAATTCAATAAAGTACTGCTTGACTGCTGAGCATTTACCCACAACTCTGGGTCTCTCTCAGATGGAAATATTAGTCATAATACACAAAAGATGATATTTTGGAAGGGATTAAATGCAGTGAGTCTTCTTAATCTATACTATAATTCCTTCTTGCAAACTCTAGGCAAGTCATATGCAGTAAATGGAGAGGAAGCACTTACACTCACTTTAACAATAGCTGTACAAGGACCAAAAACCCAACATGGAGTTGCAACATTTGTTAGAAAACTGAAACTCACAAAATATTTTCTCCTCTTATATTCTCATTTCTTTTGGAAACATAACTCTTTAGCAAGAATGAGAGAAAAAGCTTGACCTTGTAATGGAAGCCTGAAATTCAGGCAGGGAGCCATGGGTTTAAGCACAGCCTAGGCAACTTAGTGATTTAGTGAGACTCTGCACCCAAATTAAAAGAAAAAGAAAGGACTAAGGAAGTAACTCAGTGTAAGGGTATTGGTTTCATCCCTATCTGGCCAAAAACAGTGTTTGAAGGGAGAGGGAGGATGATGAATGCAGTAGGTAGCACCCCATTCAGTAGCATGAGTGAAGATTAGGAAGAATGAGAAAGGGAAAGAGGGAGAGAAAAAGAGGTAACAGAAACAGAGAGAAAGGTTTGGTCTTTGAACAAGCCAAAGTCCTCTAGGAGGCATGTTAGTATAAGATGCAAGAGCTATATGAAAAACAAGATGCATGTTAATTTTGAATGTACAACTGCCGTTTCTACAAGGGAGCATCACACAAACAAGGCTTTGGTCTCTGAATCAGAGTGGTAATTCCTCCTTCCTTAAGAGTAAGTTGGTGAGTTAAGGTCAAAATAACAAATGCTGAAACCTTCTGACTTGGGGTAAGGACTCAACACTGATAATGCTGGCCTATGATTATTTTTCCTAAATTGTGAAACACTCTCTTTGAGTTTCCCATGGACACACATGGGCTTTCTTAAGGTGTGTTCGATGAAGTGCAAGTGTCCAAAAATAACACAGATGTCACTGAAACAAGTTTCAATGGGGAAGGTGTTTGGAAAGTCTCAAATTAACACTCCTGGAATTATTTCCTTCGGGACATTTCTGAGACCTTATTATATTTTCAAGAATTATGAGCCTTCAATAGAGTATGTAAAATAGCATATATTCAGAAATGAATGACCAAAACATCATTCAGGATGAAGCATACCCATGGATAAGAATATCCATGGAAAAGTGTACACTGGAGAGTGTTAGTTTAAAAGATAAAATCACAAGCCAGGTGCACTTTCTTCACTTTCTGTATGGGTAGCTGAAGTTCTGTTCCCACTCATGAAAGTTCCAGTTGGCTGATTCTTTTAAGCAGCTGACTGCTCATGTGTGAGCTCAGGGAATCCAGTTCCTTTTATACTTCAGCTGTTCTATTTCAGGGACCTTCCCTTTCAGCCACATGACCATGGGAGAAAGGTAAAGCTAGAAAAGCATGTAAAACTTCTCAGAAAAGGGCCAGAGGGGCATGTGTGACTTTCATTTGGCATTGTCTTGGAGTGAGGTCTAACGCTTCTTCCATATGTTACTGGCTAAGGTATAGTCACATTTTCCTAGACAGAAAGGGATGGGAAAGGAAAGAATTTCTCCTTGTTCAGGAGCAGAATGAACTGATCAACCAAAGTTTTTATCAGCTCACAGTTTATGAAAGATTCAGGTTCCAAGAGATGGCAGAGGGGCATAGCAGAGGAGAAAGTCTATGGCAAAGCAGGGTGGGCAGAAGACAACATACAGCAAAACAACAATGCAGCAAAGTAGCCCCAAATTACCAATAGAAGGCTTATTTCTGCTTCTTTCTATTCCAACTAGGATGTAACCCTAATGATTGATGCCATCCACAGCCTGGTTGGGGCATCCTAATTCCCAGCATCGCATGTCCTAGATTTCTGCTCCATAACAGATACCAAGATTCACTGAAGATGGCTACCTCTCTGAATAGGCAAGTTTGACTTGTGTGGCATGGAGAAGAAGAGAAGAATGAGATCTTCATGACAAGACAGTGCTGAGCTTAAATCCTGCTATTACTGTTCATCACTGTATTACCGTATGCCGATCTCATGACTGCTGTGTAGTACTTGAAAATGAAGAATCCAAATATGTTTAACATATCATTGGAAGATTCACATGGCACAATGTGCCAGTCCTTTGACACAGTGTGCTTTCTGCCCACGATACCATCCATGAATGTTTATTGTTATTGCCTTGGTTGTTTGGTGCTGGGTAGAGGTGGCTTTCAATCCTGACAGCTATATATTAACAGTCTAACTTGAGTAAAATAATTTTCCACTTCTCAGTTTCAACATTTTCATTTCTAAAAATGGATATAACTCTCCTATCCTGAATAAGTAAGAAAAAAATATGCCTATCACAGTGTTGGAAACATGGTAGAGACACATGCAACTAACAAATTTATTATGGAACGCCCTTACCTCACCACAAAGCATGAGAACATCTATTCACTTAATGATTCTGTCTAGGAAGAGAACAAAAGACAGCTGACTCAGTACAGCTTGCTTTTGTGCCTGAGTGCCACAGCCAAACGGTTCTTCATTAACTCCCCTCTTATAAGTCTTCCAAAGTGTAAATTAAGCCCAGTTCTGTCCCCATGTGAATGGCCTCACCTCCCTCTTATAAGATCTTCCTCTGCACTTGAAGACTGTTCAGTTGGCCCTCTATCTTTCCTTTCTCTAGCTCAAGTTCCTTTAATCTCTCATTCCAAGTTCCTTTCCCCAACCTTTAATCATTTCCTTTTGCACTGTCCTTCCATTTCCAAACTGTTCAGAGGCACAGGAAGATGCAGAAAGTTCTACAATAGCCTGAAACTTATGAAAATAGCCTGAACTTATGCTAGCAACCAAAGTGTAAAGGATGGTGCTCGCATATCCAGACAGAAATAGTCAACTCCAACAAGTTTCACTTCACTCCTTACTACCAAACAAACTCCTATTACCATTTTCAGACCCGGCATCTGGTGGTATTTTATGGCTTTTTTTTCTATGCACAAAAATGGTTAGCTTTTTAGGTCTAGATACTGTACTTACTCAAATCACCCAAACTACTTACTATACACCAAGAACTCTTCTATAAGTAGAAAGCATTCTCAAAGTCCTATTCCTATGAATACAAAAGCAGCTAAAAAATTTATAATCATATAGGAGTACTAGATATCGATAGAAAACTTTCATGCATGAGGAAAATAGCCTTTAGTCTTGTGCAGAACATGGATCTCCCACTCACTAGCTACAGATACTGCCTGAGTTACTTCTTCCTTCAGCTCTTTCTTTTGTCAATGGTAAAATTGGATAACACCAACAACACTGTATGGTTTTCTTGGAAATTAAGTACCCTAGCACTGACTGATACTTAGAACTCAAAAAAATCACTTTAGTTTTCACCTCTATTTTTCAAGTACAAAAACGAAATATGAGGTAAAGAGATCTCAGTGGCAGAAATTATTTTCTAAGTAGAGTACTCACATTTGTTAGCAAATGCTTATAATATATTTTTCTATTGTAACACATGAATCTGTATTAATCTAGAGAGAAATTAAACAGGCTCTGACACTTTGTTTAGTCTCTTTTCTGGGTTGTTTTCTTGCATTTTTCCTATGAAAACTGCCTCTTCTTTGTTCACTGTGACCTGTTTTTCTCACTTATCCTCTTTTTACTCTTATTTTTCTCTGTCTAAACTATTTCTACCACTGAGCTTGCCTTTTTCTGTTCTTGTCTTTTCTGTTCTTGTCTTTTCTGTTCTTGTCTTTCTGAATCTTGTCTATTGACTTTTCTTTTCCATATCCGAAAGTGCACTGAAAAGGAGAAGCAGGGACTGACATTTGATGGAGATGGAGCTCGGTGGTCAAGGATGTGGGATTTTAACTCAGAAAGCCCTGGTTTTAAAGCTGAGTTCTCTCATTTAATGGCTAATAACTAGACTAAAAACTTTTTAAGTCCTAGGTTTGGGCTTATCTAGCCTGATATAAAGAGTTTGTGTAGAATATTAAGAAGACCCAAGGGAAGAGCGAAACTTCAACAAAATCAACATATTCTCTATGTTCTCCTAAAAATTTATTAGCATTTCATAAAATTGTTTCATTCATAGTAAGTGCAGAATAAGCAGTTTGTTATATTTTTCATTATGTATCCTCTTTGAAGAGACAGTTAATTCATTAAGTGCCAGATTTTACATTCATCCTGAGAAGATGGGAAGACATAAAAGGTAGATCTCCAAAGAGTTAACACACTGCTCACCAGAAGCAAATACTTGTGTGAAGCATAACAATAATGAAAACCAAGGAGCAGGAGTTTCTGTCAAGTGAATGTGGTAGATGAAGGATCACAATGAGGTTTTGTTTTAAAAACTAACTCTAATGTATTGGCCTTAGCTTCCTGGAAAGACAAACAAAAAAGAATTCAAAGGCCAATAGCACAAGAAGCAGGAAAAAAAATGTCATAACTGATCAACAATGTCAGCCAAGGATACAGAAGAGAGATTTCCACTCTGGCACAGAGAATGTTTTCAGAGACAGCTTGGAAGAAACAGTGAAATGCATTTGGGGGCATTTTTATGAGATCTATATTTTACTAGAGCTACTCACTGTATGGCATGGATATTGTTATCGTCATTACAATTGAAACTGAAACTCAGAGAGGTTAAGTGATGTGTCCAGGTCACCCAAGCCAGAAAAGTGGCCCTGAACAAATCTGAAATCAAGATTGATTTAAACATTCCTATGCATCATCTTTCTCCATTGTCTACAGAAACAAAAACAAATTAGCTCTGACAAGAGTGCTGTAACAGAGACTAGGTCTACCTGAGGCTCCTTTTTCATTTGTGTTTAGTCATTATTCTATATTAAAAATAAGACTGTCTATGGAGCTGTTCTTGCTGTATGGTAAATAATTAATGCTGAGTCAATGGGTGCAAACATCTAGGCATAAGCACTAAACTATTTTTTATGCACTGAGAAGAAGATACCTGTAAGACACCACCTGCTGCTGAATCTTCCCTGTTCCTGTCCTTATTCTGGGCCAAAAATGATGGTTATACTTTCTAGTCTTTATTGCAATACATTGGGGTCACAAGAGTAATTGGAAATGAGGACAGATGCCGGAAAATATATGACTCTCTGATATGCATGATTTACACCCACAGTTTATTAAATGTTAATGAAAAGAGACAAAAGGAAAGAGGTATTATTATGTGGAATCTACAATGCCCCTTGAGATTCTTGGCTTATGCATTGTTTTCTTTCATTTGGCCTGATGAAGAAGATCCAGTGAACAATACTAATAAGACCCAAGCACAAACACCATAAAAGGCAATGGGTTTTGAGACCTATCACACCTGTTGGAGTGGCACCTTCTCAGAGAAAAGTCAAGGGTAGTTCAGTCTGTGACATGAGAGAGAACAGGCACTTTTTATGCTGCATTACTGAGATTTTCGGGTCCTATAGCAGACAGTGCCGCTTCTGACAAGGTTTATCAAACAGTATTCAGTGAAGAAAAGATATTTACTGAGGGCTGGGTGATAGGCACATGATATGCAATTGGGCATTTGAGGGAGAGGAATTATGTGGAAAAGCACACCTCATGTGAAGCATTTCAGAGAACTTTGAATATTGCATGAGAAAAGTAAACAGTGGCTTAGGATACAACTTCAGCATGACGTTCTTCTAGCTTATAATTTGCCATAGTACTTGATGTTCAAGTTATTCATTGCTTACAACAAACTATCAAAGCATTAAAGGATTAAAACATGATCCTTACTGAAATTGTAAGGTCAAGAATTTGGGTATGGCTAAATTGGTTGACTCTTCTGTTCTATATGTCATTAGCCAAGGTCACTTGTTGTATTTGGTTGTTAAATGGGCCTTGACAAAATACTCAATATGGTGGCTCTCCTATGTTAATCATAAATGTGAGTTCAACTGAGATTGTCATGTGAAGGTACAGGGTATTTGGGATACCAAGACCTAAGACAAAGTTTCACACTCCCAGTGCCCTTAAAGGCTGGCTCTGAAACTGACACACAATCACTTTCCTTTCTTCTTTAAGGTTCAAGTGAGTCATTCATGCTTTTAGCCGCCATTTCTTAATATCAGACTCAATATCCACCTACAGTGGTTAAGAAAGAAATTGTCCCCATCTTCAGTAATTATTCTATCAAGGATCTATGAAGTCAGGTCCTAAAGAGCAGAGATGCCTCTGTGCTTTTCCAGGACAAACCACCCCATGTACTTAACTTCCTGCTGAATAGTTGTACCCCTACACATGACTCAAAAGAAGAAGAAAGGAGAATTGGTATTTCTCTGGACACCAGCTTCTACTTTGAATGTTCTACTTTCATATACTCTCAGAGTGACTGTGTTTACAGGAATAGACACAATACTGGAGAGATTAAGAAGCTCTAGTGAGAAAAATACCACACTCAATATCATTCACAGCACCAAGTCCCAGGGCTTTTTTCACCACAGAGTGCTCCATTTTCAGGATGTGCCTGTCCCCAGCTCAGCATGTAGATTTGAAGGTCAAGTGCTTGGATCCCACTTGGGTCCTCCTCGACTAGAAGCAGATATTCAAACAAAACCTTTCCTTTGTGTGTGCCAATAGTGTCATTAGCACCAGAGGAGGAGACTGACGCTGCCTTCCTCACCACAAGGTTGTGAGAGATTGCTAATAAAACGAACCCTCAACTCCTTGCAAATACTGATGCTAAATAATAATAAGATGAAAAATAGGGGCAATAATACTGCTTCATATGATGTTTAAGATCCCAGGATGAAAGGCTCTGTAAGAAATGCTATTATCTCTGCATATTCAAGTCCTCATCATTTCTCTTTTGTCTCATCCTCTGTCTCAAAAATGCTTGATTAAGACTCTTTTGCAGTTTGTTTTACTTTATCTTTTTTTTTTTTTTTTTGCTTTTGCTTTGAGAAATACCTTATTTTATCACTGGGGACAATTTACCCTTTTGTTCCATTTGAAGAAAGCAAACAGTGGAGGCTCACCTCAAAGAAGGACTGATCCTCACCCAGTGGGGAACTGGTAATGAGGAAGTCCCACTTTGTTTTCAAGCAGGGTAGTGAAATTATGCTATAAATTGTGCAAGGCATGGAGGATGAGGAGTGCAAAATGAATATGAGTCAAAAATATGGGTCCCATGGCCATGGTGTTTCATTCTCATGCTCAGAGATTTGTGGAGCAAGATAACTAAGAGTGAAGGGAACTCTACAAAATCCCTAATCCAACCTCCTATTCCATCTGGGCATCATTTTTATGGTGACTCTTAAATAATTCCAGACAACACTCATGACCTTAATGTTTGCATCGTAGTTCATGCTGGAATGATTGGTCTTGCCTTGATAGGATTTTTTTTTTTCAAATTCTATGACTACTGATATTTTCTTCATAAACTCTGTAGACAAAATTTCTTTCCTTTTCCAGGAAACTGAAGAGTTGGTGCAGCTTTAACATGTATTAAAACCTCTACCTCCTTCAACCATCACTCCAGTGATTTTTTATCAGATTTTCTCTCTCCTGGGAGCCTAAAGAGGACTGGAGAGAGTAATTAGTGAAGAATATAGAAGGAAAACATTGATTTTCTGACTAAACACAATAAACACTAGTTGGCTAGGACTCGCTAAGAGGTTGCAGTATGGTTTCTAAGCAGCAGTTGGCCTGGCCAGGATGCAGGAGGGACGAGATGAGGCAGACACGGGGTCGCTGTGGAAGGGCCTCTAGGAGCAGCACTAGATCCGGTGAGCTGGAGGCCACTGTGAAACCATGCAAGGGTCGACTCAAACTGCTCCACAGGAGCAAAAGGAGGACATTTCCCTGATCACGTGGGCGGAGACAGAGTAGCAGAATCCTGGAAAAGGAAGGAACAGGTTAGAATTGCAGATTTTTTATGAACTTGAAGGAGAAGAATGAGAGTGAGGAAGTAGGAGAAAGTTAGGGGACAGCTATAGAGAGGAAAAACAGAAAAAGCTTTATATGAAACTGGAAAATTAAATTCATTATTCAAACATGCTCGTGTGTGTGGTGTGTATGTGTGTGGTGTGTATGCGTTCTGGGATAGTATCTAGGGAAATCTTCCTGTCTTCTAAGGCCTGTACTTTCCTTATTGGATGTGCTTTAACTAGTTTTATGTGAGCTATCTTTTTCCCCATTCACATCCATAAACTAATTCTCCTTTCCTTTTATGACTACTGAATTTGACTATCGCACCTCAAGTTTACCAGGAGATCGGGGAGCAGAAACTTCCAGGGATGGTGACACCAAGTACATATTATATTACCATATCACTGTCTAGTGGCAAATAGAAGCCACTGACCTAAGCTTCACCCAGTTTCTGTGATACTAAAGTTTTTCTCATGGTCCATGACAAGCCACTACCAAGACACCACTTACAGAGCAGTTGCACGGTCACACACAGTGTGTGACTCGGCAGTACCTGCACAGAAAGCTAGAGCCAGACATAAGGAATGGCAAGGGCACAGAGAGCAGCAAAGTGTAGAATAAATTATGAGAAAGTGACGGAGTCTGAGGATTCACTGACTGTTATTAATACTGTAAAACTGTAAGTTGATACCATTCCGCTTTTACTAATGGCTCTGTTTCACAGCTGGCTTTCAGATTCCTGAGAATGTATGAGTTTTCTTGTGAGCTGGTACCAGCTGTCTCCAGTATAACCCTGGGCCCTTCTCTTGACCTTTGTCATAGTGACTGCGGTGAACTTACTAAAATAGTGCAAAAAAAAGTAGATGTGGCTAAGGTCTGAGTAAATTTGCTGGGAGGGGAGACTCAAATGACAAATGTAGACTTACCATTCATGTTTACTCAGCATTGTGTGTGGGGTGTGTGTAGGGGGGTATGTGTATCTCTGTGTGTATGTTCATCCCTTACTTAAAATACCGGGGCCGCCAGTGTTTTAGATTTTAGATTTTGCACTTATTTCCCTATACATAATGAGCTATCTTGGGGCTGAGGCCCAAGTGAAAAGCAGAACTTCATTTATATTTCATATACAACTTATACAAAATATCAGGAAAAAACTTAGACACAGTAATTTTAGTTTGTCTGTGCTTTTCTTATAATGAACTGCATGAGGTCAGCTATGTCAACTTTCCCACTGGTGGGTGTCATGTTGGTTCCCAGAAAGTTTTGGATTTTGAATAGTTTTTATTTTAGATTTTCAAAGCAGAGATGCTGATATATGTATATATATATATATACTGTATTTATAGTTATGTGAATTACATTGTATATATATTAGTATATAACATATACATCATTATAAACCTTCAACTGTTTTGCTGATTTATTTATATATACTAGCAAACTCTTAGTCTCATTTATACACATTAGCATAGTATAGATATATATGCCAATATCCATTACCACATTATCACATTAATACATAGTCCAATTACCACATTGATATGTAGTCTAATGTATTATATACTTTATATATGTACATATGTATGAATACACATATGTATTATATAATTTACCTTTATATCCTATAATTTAATTTATAATAAATAAATTACATAAATTCAAATTAAGCACACACAAACAAACACACACATACACATATATATGAACATATATCAGGTAGCAAGTCTGCCTGATATGCTGATGAAACAGTTCCTCAAAGACTGAAATCTTTGTAAAACATAGACAAATTGAAGTCAAAGAAATGATTTTATACACTTCTTTCTCAATATCCATTCAATGTATGTGGCTTACATATACAAATTTTTGTGAGCCTTGATGTTATTGTGACTTCACTCAAAATATGCATTTTCTTGCCTCAGCATTCAAATGTTTCTAGATAAGTATGTGCACTCATTGCAAGCCTAAGTGATTTTTTCTTTTCAGGTTGTTTTGTTTGTTTGTTTGTTTGTTTGTTTTGAGATAGGGTCTTGCTTTGTAGTTCAGGCTGGTCCTGAGCTCACTACATACCCCACACTAGTCTTAAACTCAAGGAAATTCCCCTGCCACTGCCTCCCAAGTGCTGGGATTACAGGTATGAGCCATCAAGCCCAGCACTGTGGTATGTGGCACTGGGGATTGAACTCAGGACCTTGAGTTTGCCAGGGAGAGGCTGGAACCCCAAACTAAATCCCCAGCCCAAATATAAGTGATTTTTATAGAAGTTTCTCAGTATACATGTATAAATGTCCAATTACATAAACATATGTGCAAATACATCGTGAATATCCTCTATAAAATATAGGGCTTTTAAATTCAGAAAGCATATTCCCCACAGAAAAAGTATATATACAAGAAATTTTAGTGTAATACACAAGCATTTCTCAGTGATCTGGCTCAGATTAGGTACTATAATATTTAAAGACACCAAATTAAAAGAACAAGTCTTCTCTTGGACTGCAACTGATCAGACTAAGTAAAGGTTGTGTTACAGAAAATCACTCAATGTAAGAGAAGGAGTAATATTGGTAGACGATATTGCCTATGTCAAATTAGATGATTTATTTTTAGAAGTCTCTCAACAGAAATTTATTTTACTTTAAGATGGGGTCATTGCATTGGAGAACATTTCTTTGGTTTGCTTAAGATAAAATAAGTCATATGA